>PVJS01002777.1:59627-81214 GCA_004027185.1 Glis glis
TTTTTTTTTTTTTTTTTTTTTTTTTTTTTTTTTTTGCGGTACTGAGGATTGAACCCAAGGGCATTCTGCCTCTGAGTTACCCCAGCCCTAATTTTTATTCTTTATTTTGAAACAGGGTCTCACTAAGTCGCTGAGGCTGGCCGCAAACCTGGATCCTCCTGTCTCAGCCTCCCAAGTACTGGGATTACAAGCGTGCGCCACCACGCCCAGCTCTAGTTATTATTCTATTAGAAAATAAGGTTCTCTAAGATTTCTGGGCTACTTTCAACATAAACTTTTTTTTTTTTTTGATACTAGAGGTTGAACTCAGAGGCATTCTACCTCTGAGCTACACCCCCAGCCCTATTTTATTAAATTTGAAACAGTCTCCCTAAGTTGCTGAGACTGGCCTTGAACCTGCAATCCTCCTGTCTCTGCCTCCCAAATACTGGAATTACAGGCTTGTTCCACTACGCCCGGATAATGTAGATAATCTTAAACCAGGATTTTTTTACACACCTCACTTTTCAAAATAACATTTCTCTCCTGCTGACAACTGAGGGATTTATCAAAGTCATTATGCAAAAAAGTCTTGGGTTCTCTTTGGGGGGCACCTGGATTGACAAGGAGGCTCCTGTGCAGCCCGCTGGCTTGTCGCAGACCCTCGGACGCATGCTGGTGTGAGTTCAGCGTGGAAAGCAGAGCGACAGGACGCTTGGAATGGCAGCCCTCAGGGCCTTGCCTGCACAGAACCAAGGGGCTCCCTCTGGTTGCAGGCTTTGCTGCAACAGCAGCCAGACGACCACATGCCTCTGGCCACACCCCACCACACACACTTGTTTTTAATAAATAGAATTTGAACATCTCTCATTCTTTGCTCCCAACACTGCACCTACAAAGGTTTAAGTACTTGCAAAGAGTGCAGTCCCCCACAGTAAGGAGGCCATTCCCAATGACTAGTTTTTGTAGTAGAGTTAGAGGAAACACTATTCTTTCCCAAAATGCTCAAATGCTGAGCCAGCTCCCCGTTGCAGATGGAGGCGTTCCGCAGCTGAGTGGAGCTGACAAGGTAGAGGTCAGGGACTTCAGGGAGAACCTTGTTCTCGGGCTCCACTGGCTTGGACACAGGCAGCCCAGCAGAGGTGGGTGTGCTCTATGGCCACGGCCGGGCTCCGAGGTCACTCATAGGCTGGGCCTAAAGTCTGCAGACTGAACTCTGAGCACACGAGCAGGGGAAATCTTGGCTTCTGGGTGGACTTTCATCCCCTCAAATGTTTCTTGCTGTTGTTTTAATGGCAGACATCCTCCAACTTGCCCCTAAACCTCTTTCCCAGGCAGCAAGGAGGCATCTGAGAAACAGTGGCTCTTGAGCATGAACTTCCCACCTGTCAGGGACTTCACCTGACCCCTGGGGAACGTGACACCTCCTTGGGTCTGCCATGAGGACCCAATTCTCCACTGTGCTCACCCTGAGCAATCCAGGTATGATCTGGGAAGGGGGCCAGAGAGAGCTTCGCGTGGGTGCCTTGCCTGTCATTCTGGGGGGGAAATGGAAACACCCAATGATCAGAAATTGTTCAACAACAGTTAAATTGTTTAAATTGTTCAACTAACCTAAATTGTTAGGTTAAGAAATCCAATTAATCATAAGTACTGTTTTAAAATTATATTTGCACTGCCATTTTAAAATTATAAAAACACTAATAACATTAAAATGAAAGTGGCTATGCACTGCTCGGATTTCAATTCGTCCTTTATTTGACAGTGAAAAATCATCCTAAACTAGACTCATACACTGACTGTGAAGAACAACAATCACTCCTTTGTCACATTTCCCCCTTGTGTAGTTTATATAACTTCTCTTTGTCCCACGAATGGCAGTATGATGTCAAGATGGAGTTCATTGTGAAAGCTGACCCATTCAAACCAATGTGAGACTAGCGCAAGCTCCACAGCTCCTGTCCTTGAAAAGGAGCATGGGCCATGGGGACAGGAACGTCAACACACCTGCGAGAGTCATGGAGACTGCTCTCACGCCACCTCCAGAGGGAGGCCAAGATGGCGAGCAACGAGAACACAGCAGGGTCCAGCTCCCTGCTTTCACAAGGGTGGCCTGTCTCTGCCGGTGCTAGATGAGGTTACGCAGTGAGTGGCTGTCCCCTCCTCTCCTCTCCTCTCCTCTCCTCTCTTCCCTCTCTCTCTCTCTCCCCACCCCCAGAGCTTGTCTTGACATCCGACACAGAGAGTGTGCAATGGATGCTGATATGGACAGTACAACAACTGACCGTTCCCACTGAGGACACTCAAGCAAGCTGTCCCCGTCCCCTGACCACTCCTAATTCTGAGGGTCTCCAGGGACCGCCTGGCCAGGGCCTCTAGCCACTCACTGGAGAAGACCCAATAATGTCCCTGACAAAGGAAATCCCTGGTCTCCAAGTCACAACTCAAAACCAAGCAAGTGAACAGAATTCCTGGGGCCACAAGGATTTAAAATGACCAAGGGTCAGTCATGATTTTGATGAGGAAACATTAGCTCCTGGCCAGGAAGGTTTTAAATACAGAGGAGCAGAGAACTGGGGAGCAAAGGTCACTACAGGAAGCAAGTGACTCACGGCAGCTCACCCAGAAGGCATTACAAACGGGAATTTCGAGAAGGGCCACCAGAGACTCACCTAGAAGCTGGGGAAGACATGCGCTCTGCCACCTGCCATGCGTCTACATCGAGCAGCCATGGGTGATAAGGGAGTCTCCCCTGCCTTCCAGAACCACACTGAACCAAACCCGAGGCCCAAGGAACACTGCTGCAGGCTCTCCCTGCGGTGAAGAGCCAGAGTCTAAGGGGGGCAGTGCCAGCCCTGGCTGTCCACCGCTAACCGGGCACAGGGGTCCCCTCTAGGCTGAACACAGTCGCCAGAACGTCCTTGACCAGATCAGACACAAGCCCAGACCAAGGATCCTGGCTAACCTGCCAACGCCTTCTGCCTTGTATCCTAAAAACAGCGTCAACTTCAGTCTCTCTAAACCACTCTGAGTGGAACACAAACCTTCCTTCTGGCTACAGAGCAGAGCAATAAAAGTGACCCTCTGAGTGCGAGACCCCCAGCACACTGACCCCACACTCCCAGCCCAGCTCGCCCGCGTAGCTCTCAGCGCCACAGCCCTTCACCAGGGCCAGCTGGCTCTCCAGCGGCTCCACCTTCCTGACTTAGAAACGTCCATCAGGAAAACCTTCTCAGCTCATGTTGGATATGTGGTTCCATGTAGGCTATAAAGAACCACTCCTGAACTAAAAGCACCCCTTTTTAAGGCAAACGTGTAGATTTTAAAGCGCTTGCACTGCTGGCTGTTGCAGGCTGATGTGAGTTGGCCCACTGTGGGGTAGGGTGGGGAGGACCTCCCAGCTGCCTCATTCCTGGGGCATGCCTGGAAGGCCAGGGTCAGAAGACTGGTTACAGACCAGGGGACTGACCAAGTAAGTCAAAATAGAGATGACAGGAGGCATCTGTTACTCTTACTGTTGAATAAGGGAAGCAGAAACAAGGAATGGGGTGAAGTTAAAATGAACCATGTGTGAAGCCAGGCGTGGTGGCGCACGCTTCTAATCCCAGTACTTGGGAGGCTGAGACCAGAGGATCCGGGTTCGCGGCCAGCCTCAGCTACTTAGTGAGGCCCTCTGCAACTTAGTGAGACCCTGTTTCAAATTAAAGAATAAAAAACAGGGCTGGGGGTGTAGCTCGGAGGTAGAATGTCCCTGGGTTCAATCCCCAGTAAAGTGCGCGCGCGCACACATACACACACGCACAAATGAACCATGTGATATATATCCTATCATGGGTGTTTGTTTTGGTACTGGGAATTGAACCCAGGGGCATTCTACCTCTGAACTACTCCCCCAGCCCTATTTTACATTTAATTTTTAAAACAGGGTCTCACTAAGTTGCTGAGGACCTCACTAAGTTTCTGAGGCTGGCCTTGATCTTCCTGCCTCAACCTCCCAAGTACTGGGGATTATAGGCGTATGCCACCACGCCCAGCTCATATCATAGTTTTTATAGTTAGCTGGGTGGGTAGATATAGAACTATAAATGCATGTGTGCACGTATGCATGTATGAACAAGTGGGTGGGTGGGTGAATGTGTAAGTGTGTATGTGTGTGTGTGTGTGTGTGTGTAGGGAAGTACATATGTATATTTAATTTCTTAACTGTGTTCATTGAAAATATCGAATGGCCACCATGCCCCAGTAGTGATGAACATACCTAGTGCCAGATCACTGTTTCTAAAACTTAATTCTCCACTAACATGAAACAGGACCTACTGGAGAAATTGCTGATTCCAGGGCTGGGGCAAGGAATGTTCAAGAGGAGCCTGGAAGCCAGGTATGGTGGTGCATACCTGTAATCCCAGTACTTGGGAGTCAGAGGCAGAAGGATCATAGGTTCAGGGCCAGCTTCAGCAACTTAGCAAGACATTCAGCAACTTAATGAGACCCTGTTTCAAAATTAAAAGGGCTGGGGGTGTAGCTCAGAGGTAGAATGCCCCTGGGTTCAATCCTCAGTACCAAAAAATTTAAATAAATAAGATGAGCCTGGAATGCATTGTGTGTCAAAAAGTAATAATGCTCAAAGAACAATATGAACATATCAAAAAGACACAAAGCCAGCATGAAGGGGCTCCCCCTGGCCAAATCTGGGACAATGTGGACATCAAATTAAAAGAGAGTAATAGATTATAGCACAACATATAAAAAAATTCAAGAGTCTATTGATGGATAGAATGAAGGAAGGCAGGCAGGTAGGCAGGCAAGCTAACTCTCTCACTGTGGGGGCACCAACTAATAAATACAAAAGAAATGATGCTATTAGAAAATCACCATTTGGCCGGGCATGGTGACGCACACTTGTAATCCCAGTACTTGGGAGGCTGAGACAGGAGGATCCGGGTTCGCGGCCAGCCTCAGCTACTTAGTGAGGCCCTCCACAACTTAGTGAGACCCTGTTTCAAAATATAGAATAAAAAATAGAGCTGGGGGTATAGCTCGGAGGTAGAATGCCCCTGGGTTCAATCCCTAGTACCGCAAAAAAAAAAAAAAAGAAAATCACCATTTGGCAACCATCATAATAATTGATTCCGGAGAGAATCATCAAAGGATGCTAAAACTAGTGAATGAAAGCTTAATGAGAAAGAAGATATTTACATAATCTCAAAATATCACCCACAAAATACATATTACTTTTTAACTAATAGTTATAGAATGCTAACTAATTAATTTTACAGAAAAGAAACCTGGTAGCTAGCACCTCAGATGATAAAAGTTAACATCTCTAGACACGGGCGCCTCCCTGTCATGACACACCTGTGAGGAGGCGGCTCCTCTGCATCACTCTTGCCAAAAATGTGCTACCTGAATCTAGTCACCAGGGAGCAGGGGGCCAACCCAAACTGCAGGACATTCTACAGAGTAAATGTCAAGGTCACAAAGGACGACTAAGGCACTGTCACAGATTGAAGGAGACTAAGAGCCGTGACGCCTGGCAGGGTGTGTGAGCCCGGACTGGCAGAGCACAGAGAGGCTGCGGATTAGGGGTGTCAGGACAACACTGACTTCCTGGCCCGGGGAAGTCCGTGGTGACTGGACAGGAAAGCACCCTGGTTTTTAGGAAATACACGCTGTCTATAATCTCTTCTCAAATGATTCAGAAGAAAAAGGATGTGCATATGTGTGTGTGGCATGTGCATATGTATGTGTGTGTATGCACGCACATGCATAGAGAGAGACAGACAGAAAAATGTAGTAGAACACTAATTTAAGAACTCTGAGTAAAAGGTATTTGGGGATTCTTTGTGCTATTTTAAAACTTTTCTATCCTTTTGGAATTTATCAAAATTAGGATACACCACCAAAAAAAAAAAAAAACCTGATTTGCTCATCATCCCTAGAGTATCATTCGTGAGGAGTCCCTAGTCACTGAGCACCCGCCACATGCCCACTGAAGTCACAAATCTGACACATGCTGTTCCAGGCCCTCCTCACAGCAGCTGGAGATGTTGGTATAATCCTCTCTGGTTCACAGAAAACAAAAGCAGGTCACAAAGTGCCACTCCTGAGGCCACGCTGGCAGGATCCCACTGCCTAGTTCATTTCCATCAGGGACCACCAGAAGATTCTCGTCATCCCTTCAGCGGGAGTGGCTCCGAGGAGGCCTGTGATGGGAAGGATCTGCTTACCTCCAGAGCACGGCTTTGCGCTGGACGATGAACCCGGCACTGGGAGGCAAGGTGAGAAATACAGGCCAGAGCAGTGGGGCCAGGGAGAGCCGGGATTAGCCAATTTCCTGCCGACTCCCCCAGTGTCCAGACACACCCTGGCCACACAGCACAGGTCACACCCTCCAAGTGACAACTCTACATTTAGACAATTCTCTTGGGCAGGACAACTAGACAGAGATATGTGTTGGTAGTTCCTCCCTTACTTTATCATTATTATTATTATATTATTTTGGTACTGGGGATTGAACCCAGAAGCGTTCTATCTCTAAACTAGACCCACAGCCCTATTTTTATTTTTTATTTTGAAACAAGATCTCACTGAGTTGCTAAGGGTCTCATTAAATTGCTGAGGCTGGCCGCAAACCTGTGATCCCCTTGTCTCAGCCTCCCAAGTACTGGGATTACAGGCCTACACCACCACGCCTGGCCCTCCCTTACTTTAAATACTAAATGGCATTTGATCACCGATATCAAGAGGAAAGAACAGGACACAGGAAATCATAAAGCTCTTAAAGAAAAAGCTATGTCACTTTCTCCACCCCACCTCTAGCACATGGTTGGTGCCTCATAAATGCTCAAATATGGGTGCTCAACAATCATGTGTTCAATATAAGCTATGTGTAGTAGGTTGGATCCCCAAATTTATAGCTACCCAGACCCTCTGAATGTGACCTTACTTGGAAATAGGGTTTTTCCAAGTGTGATTAATTAAGGATAGAGGTAGGATTTTACTGGATTAGAGTTTGGTCCTATTCCAAGGACAGTGTCCTTGAAAGAGACAGGAAAGGACACAGGTACACAAAGCAGAAGGCTGTGAAGAGGCAGAGCCTGGAGCCACAGAGCGCCAAGCCAAGGAGGGAACACCAGGGACGGCCAGCCGATCCGCAGGCGCTGGAGAGAGGCCTGGGACGGAGGCTCCCTCGAGGCTCTGAAGGAACCCACCCGCTGGCACCTTCCCGTCCTGCCCTGGCCTCCTGAGCTGTGAGGGAAACATCTCTCTTGTTTTGAGCCACCCAGTTTCAGAGCCTTTGTTATGGCAGCTACGGGAAACTAATACATCAGTCAAAGGTACTTAACATGGCTTTTTCTGCTGTACTAACGTCTCCCTTAACATTTAACGTAATAAAGCAAACGGCTCTCATGTATTCCTCTTTCAGCTAAGTGGATTAGATTTAGCATTTGAAGTCATACACTACACAATCAGTTGCTCTTTGACTACGCTGCTCTTCAACTGCACAGGGAACAATGGAGACTTTGTTAGAGGCTAACAAGAGTTGCACACTGTATTTTTTTTAAGGGATAAACTGGTTTGTATAACATATTATATGAATGGCATGGTTTCAAGATGTTCTGACGTCACACAAACTACAATAAAAATTTCTAGGAATAGGAGCTAAGATATGGAATGAAAATTATATTTAATAGGCATGCATTTCCAGCCATGAATCATGCCACATACGAAAGCACATTATCCATAAATCTACCGTTCAAAAGTGGGCCATACAAAAATTTTAAAGGCACCATTACTAAGTAAGCACAAGATCTAGCTCCGATTAATAGTAAAGAGAAAACATCTACATTCGAATTAGAATAGTGGAAACAGTTAAGTCAGGCGGCGCTTTCACAGTTGTTTTTTTAATTCAGTCACTGAAACATAAAATAATATTGATCTTTGAGAAGGGCTTTCGACGGGCACAGCAGTTGGCCTTCATCCGGAGCATTCCGTGTGCAAGCCTTCCGTCTATTTATAACAGTGGGCACATGCTGCTACAATAGTTGATTGTGTTGTACAGCTGCGTGTGTGTATCAAGAAGGGCAGGAATGGACAGCCTGCACTTTGATGTTTCCCTTTTTTGGAGATTTAAAATAACATTTAAAAAACTGCCAACCGGCAAGGTCACAAATATTTTTGGATGGCACAGGGAATGATTGCAAAGCCGTGGTTCGCATCAGATGTGGAGGGCTGGGGCGCAGCCAGCCAGCCCCGTTGCACAATATCCTGCCAGTGCCAACTTCAAAAGTTCTTTGCTTCAGAGAGCTCGCAGGCAGCCCTTTCCCCAGTAATAAAACAGTGTTTTATAAACTTATAAGGGTCTCCCTGATCAGGAATGCCCACAGGAGCACGGACCTCGCTGGCTACTCTGGTCACAACTTCAGCCACCACCGCTGGGCCTCTCATGGCCCTGGCCCGCTCCACTGGTCTCTCAGCGTGGCCAGCACGGCCGCCCTGCCTGCTTTACCTTCCCAGGCACACAGCACTACTGTACTACATATTTTTCTAATACGTGTGTCGATTTCTTAACTCCCCCATTCTATAATACATGGCCCACAAAAGCAGGGCTTAGCTGGGCGTGGTGTCGCACGCTTGTAATCCCAGTACTTGGGAGGCGGAGACCGGAGGATCCGGGTTCGCGGCCAGCCTCAGCTACTTAGTGAGGGCCTCCGCAACTTCGTGAGACCCAGTTCCAAAATAAAGGATAAAAATAGGGCCAGAGGTGTAGCTCGGAGGTAGAACGCCCCTGGGTTCAATCCCCAGTACTGCAAAAAAAAAAAAAAAAAAAAAGCAGGGCTTAGCATCTGCTTTGTTCACTGGTGTATCTACAGAGCTAAGGATAGTGCCTGCCACATATTTATTGAGCGCATACTTGTGGAATTAGTTAATTTAAGTGGCGGAGACTATGTTATCAGAAAACACATGGAAGTACTGATGACCAGTACTAGATCCCACAATTCTATGGCAACCTCTGCCCCACCCCCACAGAGTCCAGTTTTGTTTACATATTTTTACAGCATGCAAAAATGGAAACTAAAATAATACCCGAGTTCTCAAAGCACTGTAGAATGTGAAAACTTAAGGCCTCATGGGGCTCAACTCTGAAAAACTGGTTGTTCAAATTGCGTCTCTACAACTCTTAAGATTATTCTTGGTCCTTTGACAAACCTTGCTGTAGACTTTAGATGACAGGAAGCAGCCCTGGTGATGAAAAAGTATGGCCCTAAGTAATGAATATTTTAAAAATCATCAAGCTGTGCAAAAGAACCCTGTATGTCATATAACTCCTGAGATTTTAGTTTCTTTCAGTAAATCACAAATCCCTAACAAATTATTTTCAGTAAAGAAATTCAATGATATAACCACATCTGAAAACCCTCGGAAGTCAGAAAGGCAGAACACAGGTCCCCAAAGGAAGGGCAGGTAACACGAGTGGGCAGGGGGTCTGGGACTGTCGTGGCCCGCTCTGCAAAGCCTTTCTCCCATACGTCAAAGGGACAGCCAGGCCCAGATACTGCTTCTACTCAGCACAATCCACAAGGGAAGAAGCCTTGGGGATGCTTTGGGGAGCAATTAACTAGCAGAAGTCTCTTCCACCGTAGGAGGAATTCCTCATCAAAGATGCCTGAGTGAGCGACAGAGTTCCCATGAGCACCCCGCGCCACGCTGGCTCACTGAGCAACTCTGGCACATGGTTTTGAAGTGACTTCCCAGGCCCCTGAACAAGTGGCGTTTGAAACACAGAGCTGAGAGCCCTGGCGGCTCTGCGAGAACGGACTAGAAAAGCCTGCAACCAAGGGGCAGTGGGTTAAGTTCACCTAGACTTCCTCTCCCCTAGAGGTCATCTTCAGAAAAAGCTGCCACGTCTGGATTCACAAATCATTTTCCTCCACATAAAATCTCAAAAGAGTTACAGAACAGCTGCCACGTGCCCAGCGGCTTTCCTACTTGTACAAAAGTGCCGTGGCTTCAGAGTGAGGTCTAAAGGGTGTCAGTTCTCCTGGGAGTCAGAATTAATCCTTGCCATAAAAAGCAGAATTCCGACCTCGAAACTGGTCTCCCAGGAATGAACACGGGGAACCAGCAGTATGATCTTCGGGGACGGAATGAGTGACGTCAAAATCCATCCTGCGTCAACAGCACTTGGCACCAGACTTTAATACGTATGCATCCTTGTCACAGCTGAGCATGGTGACTGATGGCCAGAGATGTGCAGAGTTTTACACGAGCATCTTTATCATCTCCCGTTGTTGAGCTGGCCACATCCAGCTTGTAACCCCCAAAAGCTGCACTCTCCAAAGCTGCCTCACAGCAGAGATCCTGGGTCCCTCGGGGACAATTCCTGACGCTCCCTCCAAGGGCCGCCTGCTGCTGACATGTGGCTGGGCCCAGCAGAGGCCTGGCTAGGAACCCGTTCTCTTGGTCCCCTGCACTGATGAAGCCCACCCCAATCTCACTCTTCTGTTACTTACGGAGATTGTGGGCTTGGCAGATAAAATAACATTTAAAAAAAAACTTACATTTGTCTTCTCATTATAAAGGCAATAAATTTTTTGCTAGAACTATCTAAAAGCCAAAAGTACAGGATTATGAAAAAATAAAGATGATCAATAGCCCCAATCAGAGATCAACCACTTTTAACTTCTTCAGAATACAGTCTACATAGAATATAAAAATTGTATCTGTTGTAGTATTCCACCTTGCCTAGAGAGGGATACTAGTCTTTTATTCAAACTAATCATTGCTAATTAAGTTTATCTCTTTGAATGGAAGGAACTAGAAATCTCTGAATTAGAAACCTTTGTAGCCGGGTGTGGTGGCGCACGCTTATAATCCCAGTACTTTGGGAGGCAGAGACCAGAGGATCCAGGTTCACGGCCAGCCTCAGCTCTCTCTCTGTCTCTCTCTCTCCCTGTCTCTCTTTCTCTCTCTCTCCTTAGTGAGGCCCTCCGCAACTTCGTGAGACCCAGTTTCAAAATAAAGTATAAAAAATAGGGCCAGGGGTATAGCGCGGAGGTAGAAAGCCCCTGCGTTCAATCCCCGGTACCGCAAAAAAAAAAAAAAGAAACCTTTGTGTTAAGGGGTAAGAGAACTTGGGTGAGGGGACACAACAAAACATACAATGGTTAAAGCAGATCTGGGAAGGAATTCACTAACGTAGCAACTTTAAGGGATGGGATTAGCAAAGACTTTTCATTTCCACTTTATACATTTTTATATTGCTGTATTTTACAATGAACTTATAATACAACATTGGAGGAAAAACCCAAAGATATAAAGAGAAGGCTTGGGGTAGGGCAGAACTTCTGGAATGATTGAGAAACTTGGCAAAATCGCTCCTCAAAAAGTAATTATAAAACTGGACAAGTTTGTTAAAAACAACCATTTCAGGGCTGGAAATCTACCAAGGGCATACAACAAATCGAGAAGTGTTTATTCAGAAAAAGCACTGACCCTTGAGTTGGAAGGGTGCCGTCTGTGGGATCGGCCTGAGGTGCCCCTTCCCTCACCTGGCTCCACCATGGTGGTGGACCCAGCAGGACGGGTGGAGCTGTGACAGCGGTGGCACTGCTGCTGGAGGGGCGGACTGGACTTGGGAAAGAGTACATGTCCAAGGGCACTGTCGTCAACAACAGTGGTCATGGAAAATGACGGAAGGTCAACATCTCAGCCAGCCTGAGTCTGCAATACAGGCAAGTGCAGATCAGCACTCTAGCCCCAAGCCTGACAGGTAGATTCAAAGAATAAGAGAGCTACAGGGGGCAATGACAAACTCTCACGCACTTGCAGGGGAGACTAGAGAAGGCCTGCAATACCTCCTCATCCTGGCTAAAGAGAAGCCTCGTGTATGTAGAGGAGGCAGGAGAAGGCCTGCAGAAAGCAAAAGCCAAGGATGATTTCTAAATGCCTGAACTTGAATGTGTTCCTCAACCCACACAAATACCTTACAAAATGTGAGATGCCTCAGTGCCTCAAGGTACTTTCTCTGTACAGAATTAATCCAGGCAAGTCACAAACAAAAGCAATCAATAAACCTGGATTGTCAAAAGTGATTATAATCCAGTTGCTACAATATATTAACTAAAAATTCTACTTAAAAAAAATGAAATATAGCCAGGTGTGGTGGTACACGCTTGTAATCCCAGTACTTGGGAGGCGGAGACAGGAAGATCCGGGTTTTCGGCTAGCCTCAGCTACTTAGTGAGGCCCTCTGCAACTTAGTGAGACCCTGTTTCAAAATAAAGAATAAAAAATAGGGCTGGGGGTATAGCTCGGAGGTAGAATGACCCTGGGTTCAATCCCCAGTACTGGGGGAAAAAAAGAATAAATGAAAGTATGATGACAATGACTCATCAGAGAATATCAATAGAGAGAAATTATAAAAGGACCCAAATAGAGTTCAACAAAAGCATAACTGTAATAAAAAATTCACTAGAGAAGCTCATCAGAAGATTTGAGATGGCAGAATAATCAGTGAACATAAAATTATCCAATCTGAAGAAGAAATAAAAAAGAATAAAGAAAAATGAACTGAATCTCAGGCATGAGGAATACCACTGAGCATACCAATGCATATGTAAAGGAAGTTCCAAAAGGAGGCACAAGAAAAGCAAACAGAAAAAAGTATCTGGAAAATGACCAAAAGTTCCCAAATTTAATTTCAAAAAATTAGTCTTCATATCCAACAAACTCAAAGTAAGCTCTTCACATCCAACAAACTCAAAGTAAGCTAAAAAAGCCCAAGTAAGATAAACACAAAGAGATTCACCAAGACACTTAGCTAAACTGTTGAAAGCCGAAAACAAATCTTTAATGCATCAAATGGAAATGTAAAGGGAAACAGCTGACTTCACTTTAGAAGCAATGGAGACCAAAAAAAGCAGGGAAGTGACATATTCAAAGCACTAAAATAAAAACTGCCAATCAAGAACTCTACACCCAACAGAACTATACCTCAAAAATGAAGTCGAAATAAAAATAATTTAGATGAGCAAAGACTGAGGTAATTTGTTACCTTACAAGAAATGCTAAAGGAAGCCCTTCAGACAGAAAGAAAAGGACACCAGAGTCCTTGAATCCACATGAAGAAATAAATACAGTAACAGTAACTTTATAGGCAAAATAAAAGAGAGTTATAGAATTTTTTCCTTTTTCAGGTGCAATCCAATCATATCAATAATTACATTAAATGTAAACAGATTAAACACTAAGGCCTTTAAAGACTGTCAGACAATATCCAACCATATGCTGTCTATAGGAGACACAAACAGGTTGAAAGTAAAAGGATGGAGAAAGACATACTACGCAAACAAAACCATAAGAAAGCTGCAATGGCTATACTAATATCAGACAAAATAAACTTTAAGACCAAAAAATGTTACTAGAGAAAAAGAGGAAACTTTTGCAGTGATAAAAGCATCAATTCACTAGGAAGATAGAAATATTATAAGGAGCCGGGCGTGGTAGCACACGCTTGTAATCCCAGTACTTTGGGAGGTGGAGACCAGAGGATCCGGGTTCGGGTTCGCGGCCAGCCTCAGCTCTCTCTCTCTCTCTCTCTCTCTCTCTCTCTCTTTCTCTCTCCTTAGTGAGGCCCTCCGCAACTTTGTGAGACCCAGTTTCAAAATAAAGTATAAAAAAATAGGGCCAGGGGCGTAGCGCGGAGGTAGAACGCCCCTGCATTCAATATCCGGTACCGCAAAAAAAAAAAAGAAAGAAATATTATAAGGAGAAAAGTACTTAACAAAAGAACCCCAAGATATGATCAAACAAAAACTGAGAGAATTGAGGACAGAAATAGACAATTCAAAATAATATTTGGAAACTTCAGTATCCTACCCTCAATAATTAATAGAACAGCTAAACAGAAAATCAGCAAGGATATACAAGATTCCAACAGCACTGTCACCAACTCGATATAACAGTCATCTATAGGCCACTTCAAGCAACAGCAAGGAAATACACATTCTTTTCATGTGCACATGCAACATTCTCCAGGATAAATTATTGGCTAGGCCATAAAACAAATGCCAATAAATTAAAAGGGATTAAGATCACAGAAAGTATTCTCTAGTGTAACAGAAATTGGAAAACAAGAATAGAAAGAAATTTGGAGAATCCCCAAATACCTGGAAATTAGAAATCATGTATCCAAATAAGTCAAAGATCAAAGGAGAAATCACATGGGAAGAAAGTACTTCAAAGGAGATGAAAATAGCTGGGCATAGTAGAGCACACCTATAATCCCAGTACTAGGGAGGCTGAGACAGGAGGAGTGCAGGCTCGAAGACAGCCTCAGCAATTTAGCAAGGCCCTAAGCACTTAGTGAGACTCTGTTTCAAAATAATAAATAAAACAGGGCTGGGGAAGCTGGGTGTGGTGGCACACGCCTGTAATCCCAGTATTTGGGAGGCTGAGACAAGAGGATCACAGGTTCCAGGACAGCTTCACTAACATAGAGAGAATCTCAGCAATCTAGCAAGACCCTTTTTCCAATCAAAAAGTAAAAAAGAGCTGGGGGTATGGCTCAGAGGTAGAATGCCCCTGGGTTCAATCTCCAGTATAAAAACAGAGGGGCTAGAGACGTCCCTCCCTGGTAGAGTGCATGCTTAGCACGCTCAATCCTCACTGGGGATCTCTCCACAGTACCACAAAAACAAACAAACAAAAATAAAAACACAGGAGATCAAAGTTCATGGATGTAACTATGCGAAGTATTTAGAGAAATTTGTAACCTTAAGTGTCAGGATTAGGAAAAAAGACTCAAGTCAATGAGCTTTCTACCTTAAGAAAATCCAAAAAAGAGAGTAAACTGAACCAAATCCAAAACAAGCAGAATGAAAGCAATAATAAATACCAGAATAGAAATCAATGAATTATTAAAAATAGAGAAAATCAATAAAGTCACAAGTTGGTTCTCTGATTAGGAATAAGGCAAGAATGTCCACTCTTCCCATTTCTACTCAACATTGTATAGGAGGTTCTAGCCAGTGTAATAAGGCAGGAAAAGGAAATTTAAAATATACAAATTGGAAAGAAAGATGTAAAACTACTCATATTCACAGATGACAACTGACCCTATATACAGAAAATCCTAAGTAATCTACAAAAAAATATTAGAACTAATAAGCCAGTTTAGCATGTTCAAAAGATATAAGATCAACATAAGAAAATCAACTGTATTTCTGATAAACCAGCAATAAACAATCCAAAAATGAAATTAAGAAATAATTTCATCTATGACAGCATCAAAACAAATAATTACTTGGAAGAAAATTTAACAAAAGAAGTGTGAAGCTATACTCTGGAAATTATAAAACACTGTTGAGATATTAAACAGTATCTAAATAAATGGAAGGAGATACTTGTTCTTAGTTTTAAGGACTTGATATTGTTAAGATGGCATTTCCTCTCAAGTTTCTCTAAGATTCAACACAATCCAGCAACTTTTTAAAGAAATAAATATGAATAGCCATGAGTCAATAATTATTTGAAGCTTGGGTTGGGGGTACCTGGCAGTTACCATTCTTTTCACTTCTGTATATGTTTGAAATTGTCCATAATAAAGTGGAATATTTTTGGTACTGTTGTTGTCGTGTGTTTTTTATAAAAAAGGACTAGAGAGAATAAAACAAATTAACTAATTCAAGGGCTCCCTTCATATTCCTCACTCTTTGTCCTCAGCCTACATAACTCACCTCGAGCTGATCCTCGCCCCAGTCCACTCTTAGCACACACAGCTAGTGAGTGAGCGGGTGGGGAAATTGAGAGCAAATACACAGGGCGCCGGGGAAGAAGAAAGGGAAGGTGGGAGGTGTTGGTTTTCGCACTCTCGTTCCTGTAGCACGGCCTGCGGCCAGGCTTCACGCCACGGCAGCGCATAGTAACTTACACTCCTGTCAATCTCTATCGAAAGAGTCTCTGAAGCTACCAGAGAACATAAGAAATGTTATGTTCTATTGTTATATCGTTGAGAGGGTAATTTTCTGAGATCTGAGGGGAATGCAAAACAGCCCAGCCGGGTCTTTCAAGTTGCCACCTTCGCTCCCCCATACTCACCATCCTGTCCTGCACACCTGCACACCCCTTTCACTTTCAATTCCCAAGTGCGCACTCCAAGTCCCGGCTGACAGGGAAAGTAAGCCCTAGTTTTGTTTCCTGCCAAATATCTGGTACTTTCCCATTTTATTCCTTTATTCCCTAATGGAATTATACTTTACATCTGTGAAGATCCTCAGATAAGATTCCCCACCATGACGTTGCTAAGGCAGGTTGAAATCTCAAATAGGGGTAGAAGTTGGACGTCACAGGCAGCTTTCAGCCTCTCTAACAAGTGGAATCTGTTTTCTACTTCTTGCTGGGGCCTCTCAGGCACAGGGGCAGTTCCCAGAAAAGGGGCCCCCTTCTAGGAATGGAGACAAAGTATACATTTGTCTGTGCCAGGCAGGGTGGCACACACTTGTAACCCCTGTACTTGGGAGGCTGAGACAGGAGGATCGCAGGTTCAAGGACAGCCTCAGCAAATAGTGAGACTCTCATCAACCTAGCAAGACCCTGTTTCAAAATAAGAAATAAAATCGGGCTGAGGGTGTAGCTCTACGGTAGAATGCCTCTGGGTTCAATCCCCAGTACCACACACACAAAAAAAAATTGCCTGAATTGTCAGGGATGGGCAATTGGGACATTCCATCTACATCTCATTATGGAACCCAAAAAAACTTCATGAAAATATACAATCCTGACATTTTAATTTGTATTAAAGAGTTCTAAGATGTATTTCCCCACAAATCTTTGTTTAAAACACACATGGCCTTCCATTTTGATCTACCACATCAACCCTCTCCCCACTCCTTTGCTCCATTTATCTTTCTCTCTCCTCTCCCTGGCCTAGAGCAACAACTTTACTTTTTAATGTGACAGATCAGATTATCCAATAAGATTTCCATGAGATCTATAAAAATGAATATAACTCTTTAGAATAACAAGTAATTCATATCAAAAACATAACTTCAAAAGATTCCTGCCGGGCATGGTGGTGCATGCCTGTAATCCCAGAACTTGAGAGGCTGAGGCAGGAGGATTGTAGGTTGGAGACCAGCTTCTGCAACCTAGTGAGACCGTGTTTCAAAAAAAAAAAAAAAAAAAAAGAAAGGGCTGGGGATGTAATTCAGAGGTAGAATGCCTCTGGACTCAATACCCGGTACCACAGAGAAAAAAAAGATTCCCACTGGTAGGAACTATAAGAATTAAAAGATGCCCAGTCAAATATAACCCTGCCCATGCCAATGTTCCCATTTATATAAATTTAAAAAAAAGGTTTACTGTTTTATAAATGTCAGATGCTCTTTAAATGAAGGGAACATTCCTTATTACATCAAAGCAAATGTAGTTTCACTATTCAATTTCCTTACCTTTTATACAATTAGACTGCAAGTCATCATCTGAGATAGGTTTAAAGAAAACTGCCGCCAGTGCTGTGCTCTGATGAAAGAGTTTAAAGAACTGAAATAGGTTTAAAAGCCAGTAGAATTGTGAGACGGGACAGGGGGATAAGAAAGATTCACCCCAATTTAGAAATAAGAATGCCTGCCCAACGTGCAGGGCTTTTTAAAGAAATGGATTTTAAAGCAGATTGGAATAATATTTATTCTTTACTTCACGAGCACAGTGAAATGCTAATTCTTGGAATCCTTCCTCTTGTACCACAGCTATTTTTGTGTTAGCCAAGCCAGTCACTTCCTTTCCCAGGCTTCTAACAATGAACGTAGTTTGACAGCATTACACACGCCATGACTCCACTGCTGACCAAGATGGTTCTGGGTCGAACCCAAGACTCTGGTTCACATTAGCAGTGTTATCAAATTAAGAGAGGTCTAGCTCAACTGAGTCATCCTGCACAGGTACCGGGGCCATGTCAAAGCTAAACACCACTCTGGGGTAACCCTGCACATCGTAGATGAGTATATTTTAGGGTTTGTCCTAAACAGAGAAGTTCCAACAGCAGCAGAACCTGCAAGTGACCCCGGAGCAGGTTACTTCAGGGCTTCTACCGACCCTCGCCAGCAGGCGACAAGGGCCGCCCCCCAGCACACCTTCCACTGGGAGCCATGAATACACATATTTGCTTCATGAATTTGTGTAGCTTCACTAAGTCACCAGAAGCAAATCTCTGAATCTTTTTTGGTGACTGAACTAACTATGGTTTCACTTTTGGTAAAAAATTAATTCCTTCATTAATTAAATGGGCTAGAGGAAAAACACTAGCAGGAACATTCTTTCCTCTTTCACTTTTGGGTTTGAAGATCTTTAAATAAGAAGAGTTTGGGTTTTTTTTTTTTTGGCGGTATCGGGGATTGAACCCAGGGGCATTCTACCTCCAAGCTACACCCCCAGCCCTATTTTTTATTCTTTATTTTGAAACAGGGTCCCACTAAGTTGCTGAGGGCCTCATTAAGTAGCTGAGGCTGGCTGCGAACCCAGATCCTCTGGTCTCAGCCTCCCAAGTACTGGGATTACAAGTAGGTGCCACCACGCCTGGCTAAATAAGAAGAGTTTTTATGGTGAAAACAAAGTCTTCTAATATTTTCATTTATAATTTAAGCAGCTTAGAAAATACAGAATACTACACTCTCACACCAAAAAGGCTCATATCTAATCTGCACCTAGTATACACCCTGGATTTATTTTGCATGAGTTTTCCTCACTTTACCTTGAACATGCATTTCCACCAATTAGGGTAACTCCCATGGCTTTTCAAAATATCACAGTTGTATGCTGAGCAGTGGTACATACCTATAAACCCAGGATGTGGGAGGATGAGACAGGAGAACTGCAAGTTCAAGGCCAGCCTCAGCAATTTAGTGAGACCCTATCTCAAAATTTTATTATTTATTCATTTACTTATTTATTTATTTATTTACTTATTTATTTATTTATTTACTTATTTATTTATTCATTTTTGGTACTGGGGATTCAGCCCAGGGGTATTCTACCTCCAAGATACACCCCCCAGCCCTTTTTAATTATTTTTATTTTGAAACAGGGTCATGCTAAATTGCTGAGGGTCTTATTAAATTGCTGAGGCTGGCCTCAAACCTGTGATCCTCCTGTCTCAGTCTCCCATGTACTCAGATTACAGGTGTGTTCCATCATGCCCACTGTCTCAAAATTAAAAAAAGAAAAATTTTAAGAAGGGCTGGGGGTGTAGCTCAGTAGCAGAACACCTCTGGGTGCAATCCCCAGTACCCCCTCACACACACATACACACTCACACACACACACACACACACACACACACACACACACACAATCACGGTTGTTTTATGCTAATAAAAATAACACATGTCTTATGCAGAAAAAGACTGAAACAACAAAAAGTAAAAAGTACCGAGTAGAGGTTCCTCTAATCCCACTCTTAAGGACAATCACTATATACAGATCTGTGTGTATCTTTCAATGCGTACATTACTGTCTCTGTATACACATACCTCAAATACATCTTTTGATGGAAAATGAGATCATGTTTTACATATGATACAGTCACTTGCTTTTCCAATTAACAATCAATGGCTGTTTTGCTTATATTGGTACATACAGATCTACCACCTTCTTACAAACGTTTACAAATATTCTACTTTCTGGATAGACCATAATTTACACAGATATTCAAGTGATTTCCATTTTCCACGATTACAAGACAGTAACCAGGATCCTCATGAACACCTTTTTTCACACTTATGCAATCATTAGCATAGACAGAGCACGTTTCTAAAAGCAGAATGGCGTGGTCAATGGCGTGACGTGCAGAGCTCTGGGAGGTATGGCTGCGTGCCCTCGGAGAGGGTTTTCTCCACTCGTGTTCCCAGCGACGGTGTCCCGAGTGCCTGGTTTCCCTACCCCTCACCACCTACAACTATAACCAACGTTTTTCATCTTTGCCGATGAGACTTACATTTTTTCATTCTTATTCCAATCTTCATTATTACTATTTTATTTTGGGAGGAGGCTGTCTTTTTAGCTGGGTGACGTAGGGAGGTTACTT
Organism: Glis glis; assembly: GCA_004027185.1. Classification (NCBI taxonomy): domain Eukaryota; kingdom Metazoa; phylum Chordata; class Mammalia; order Rodentia; family Gliridae; genus Glis; species Glis glis. Next base: position 79,690 of record PVJS01002777.1, read on the forward strand.
AATCTCTCTGTGTTTTGCTTCCCTCTTTTGTGAAATGGGGTAAGGGCAATGTCCGCCTCTTGGGGGATCTGAGAGATTTAATGAGCTGAGGCACGTAGGCCACTGAGTACAGAGCGTGACAGGAGGTGTGTGACAAGGTTTGTGAACAAGGAATACTGATAATGTCCTCTCAGGCTGACTGCCCAGTTACCTCACCGATTACCTGTTGTGGGAATTGGGATGCTGTTCAGTTATTATCACCAATTACATCCCACTTTGAGTGAATTTTCCCCTAATATCTATAGGACCATTTCCTGAGTCTGTTCTCTGAGGAGAGTGTTAATAGTCCTTTCCTCTGTTCCTCAGAAAAAAGGATCCAACAACCTGCCACCCAACAAATGTTATAGTTTTTTTCTGGTTTAAAAATATATAGTTCTTCCCTTTTGTGGCCATCACTGAAGCTGCCATGGCCAAAATGAAGTTCAATACCTTTGTGACTTCTGACTGAACCATACAAGGCATTCAAGGCCCTTCCCACCTCACAGGAGGAGTGTGTCTTCTCCTTCCTCAGGGCTGACGCAGACGTACAATGCTCGATTCACGCCCATCCAAAAGGAGGATGAAGTTCAGGTGGTGTGAGGACACTATAAAGGTCAGCAAACTGGCAAAGAAGTCCAGGTTTACCGGAAGAAACATGCCATCCATGCTGAATGGTGCAGCGGGAAAAGCTAATGGCACCACCGTCCACGAGGGTGTCGCTCTCGGTCATCATGGACAAGACCGCAGAAAGATCCTTGAGAGGAAAGCCAAAGCTCACCAACAGGAAAGGCAGAGGGCGAAGACAAGGAAGAAACAATTGAGAAGACCCAGGAAGGACATAATTACATGGAGACTCCCATTAAAAACTGCTAAAAGAAAGCTGGGCGTGGTGGCGCACACCTGTAATCCCAGTACTTGGGGGACTGAGACAGGAGGATCGCAGGTTGGGGGCCAGCCCCAACATTTTAGCAAGAACCTCAGCAACTTAGCAAGACCTTGTTTCAAAATAAAAAATAAAAAGGGCTGTGGGTGTAGCTCAGAGGTAGAATGCCTGCATTCAATCCCCAGTATCCCCACCCTCCCAAAAAAAGCACCTGCTAAAATAGTCGGGCACATTGGCCATTGGCACACACCTATAATTCCAGTTACTCTGGAGGCTGAGGCAGGAGTAGAAAGTTAGAGGCCTGCCTGGGCAACTTAGTGAGAACTAGTCTCAAAATTTAAAATCTATAAAGAAGGACTGGGGATGGGGGACGTGGCTTAGTGATAGAGCATCCCTGGGTTCAATCTCCAGTAACACACACACACACACACACACACACACACACACACACATCTAAAATGAAAAAAAATGGCATATAATGGTAACATATAAAATAGTACTTCAAAGCATTCTTATTTGTAATTTTTAAACTGCTAGTTAAGAATATACATTTTCAGCCGGGCGTGGTGGCGCATGCTTGTAATCCCAGTACTTTGGGAGGCGGAGACTGGAGGATCTGGGTTC
>PVJS01002778.1:0-81150 GCA_004027185.1 Glis glis
TGTGTGTGTGTGTGTGTGTGTGTGTGTGTGTGTGTGTGTGTTATTAGGGAGTGACCGAGGGACATTCTACCTCTGAGCTACATCCCCACCCCTTTTTATTCTTTTGTTTTGAAACAGGGTCTCAACTAAGTTGCTAAGGCTGTCATTGAACCTGTAATCCTCCTGTCTCAGCTTCCCAAGTACTGGGATTACACGTGTGCACCACTGCATCTGGCTAGAAGTTCTTACTTTTGGTGAAGCCAAATTTATCCAGTTTTATTTCATTTTGCATGATGGTTTGGGTCAGTGGCAAATATGAAACCACTACCACACAGGCAAAACTATAAGACAGTCTAATAGCGAAAATAGTTAAGACACAAGACCACTTTACTTCAGTATATGAAAGAAAGCAAGGTCACAAAGCATGCAAAATCTCAAGGGAAAGCTGTGTACATCACCAGACCAGGGAGAACCTCAACACCCAGAGTCGCCAGGGGCGGGGGGGTCTCCTTGGCAGTCCCTTTGGAGTCTGTCACTCCAAGGGCGAGACCTCGGAGAGGTGCCCCAACTCTCCTCCTCTCCTGGGAACACTTTGTGTGAACTAACCAAGGCAAGCGTTTTGGCAATGGGCCCAAGGTGGCCAGCCTTGGCCGGTGGTCACATGTCCCGCCAAGCCAACTTTCCTCTGGTGTTTTGGCCTCATAAAGTTTAGTAAACAAGTTGATGCATTAAGTAAGAAAAGTAAAGCAACACTCCAAGGCAGCAAACAAACCCATCAGTACATTTGGTAGTAAGAGGGCATAATGACTTCCCCATCCCAAAAAGCGAGCAGAGAAAAACAAGGTTAAAAGTTTAAGGGAAGCCAGGCATGGTGCCGCACACCTGTAATCTCAAGTACTTGGGAGGCTGAGACAGGAGGATTGCAAGTTCAGGCCAGCCTCAGCAACTTAGCAAGACCTTGATTCAAAATAAAAAATAAGCCGGGCGTGGTGGCACACGCTTGTAATCCCAGTACTTTGGGAGGTGGAGACCAGAGGATTCAGATTCGCAGCCAGCCTCAGCTCTCTCGCTCTCTCTCTCTCTCTCTCCTTAGTGAGGCCCTCAGCAACTTCGTGAGACCCGGTTTCAAAATAATAAAGTATAAAAAAAATAGGGCTGGGGGTGTAGCGCGGAGGTAGAACGCCCCTGCGTTCAATCCCCGGTACCGCAAAAATAAAGAAAGAAAATAAATAAAAAATAAAAAGGGCTGAGGGTGTAGTTAAATAGTAGAGTGCCCTGGGTTCAATCCCCAGGACAGAAAAAAGTTTAAGGGAGAGGAAAGTCATGCGGAGATTCCCATCATACGCACTATGCTTCTAAGCATCGCTCTTTTGGTGCCATATCTAAGACATCTTTGCCTAACTAAAGGCCACAAAGATTTTTAAGTCTTTTCCAAAATGTCTTGTAGTTGGGTTTTGCACGCAAGGTTATGCTCCGCTTTGGGTTAACTTGTATGTGTAGTATGAGTTAAAATCCAAGCTCATTCATTTGCACAGGACGCCCAACTGTTGCTGAAGCTCTTGTTGAAAGGGCCCTACTTGAATCGCAGGTTCGAAGCCAGCCTCAGCAACTTAGCAAGGCTCTCATCAACCTAGCAAGACCCAGTTTCGAAATAAAAAAAAATAGGGCTGGGGGTATAGCTCAGAGGTAGAATGCCCCTGGGTTCAATCCCTAGCACCACAAAAAAGAAAAAGAAAAAGAAAGGCCCTCCCTTTTTTTATTTATTTTTTATTTTTTTAGTGGGGTCTTGTTAGGTTCATGCGAGTCTCATTACTTGCTGAGGCTGTCCTCAAACCTTTGATCCTCCAGTCTCAGCCTCCCAAGTACTGAGATTACAGGTATGTGCCTGTAATCCCAGTTGTGCCTGGCTGAAAGGCCCTCCTTCTTCCACTGGATTTTCTTCTCACCTCTGTCCATACCAGTTGACCATCCATACATGGGTGGGTCTATTTCTGGAGTTCTAAGTTGTTTTTATTTTTGGTACTTTAAAGATGTTGCTCAAGCTGGGTGTCGTGACGCATGCCTGTGATCCCAATACTTGGGAGGCTGACACAGGAGGATCGCAGGTTTGAGGACAGCCTCAGCAATTTAGCGAGGACCTCCACAACTTAGTAAGATCCTGTTTCCAAATAAGAAAGAAATAAAATCGGGCTGGGGGTGTAGCTCAGAGATAGAATGCCCCTGGGTTCATTGCCCAATGCCACACATACACAAAAAAGATGTTGCTCAAGACGGGTATGGTGACGCATGCCTATAATCCCAGTACTTGAGAGGTGGAAACAGGAGAATTGCAGGATCGAGGCTAGCCTCAGCAACTTAGCAAGACTTTCAGCAACTTGACCCTGTTTCAAAATAAAAAATAAAATAGGGCTGGGAGTGTAGCTCAGAGGTAGACCACCATGGGTTCAATTCCCATGAATTGAACAAAAAAAAGAGAAAATGTTGCTCAGCTGGGAGTGGTGGTGCACACCTGTAATCCCAGTACTTGGGAGGTGGAGACAGGAGGATCACAGGTTCCAGACCAGCTTTAGCAACTTAGTGAGACCCAAAAAATATATATATATATTTTTTGCAGTACTTGGGATTGAACCCAGGAGCATTCTACCTCCGGGCTACACCACCAGCCCTATTTCTGTTCTTTATTTTGAAACAGGGTCTCACTAAGTTGCGGAGGGCCTCACTAAGTAGATGAGGCTGGCTGCAAACCCATGATCCTCTTGTCTTAACCTCCCAAGTACTGGGATTACGAGTCTGCGCCACCATGCCCGGCTTTAAAAAAATTTTTTTATAAAGGGCTGGGGCATAGCTCAGAGGTAGAATGACACTGGGTTCAATCCCCAGCACCAAATAAATGAAGATGTTGCAGCTGGGCATGGTGTCGCATACCTGTAAGCCCAGTACTTGGGAAGCTGAGACAGGAGGATCACAGGTTGGAGCCCAGCTTCAACAATTTAGAGAGGTTCTCCACAACTTAATGAAACTCTGTTTCAAAATAAAAAATAAAGCCGGGTGGCGCATGCTTGTAATCCCAGTACTTTGGGAGGCAGAGACCGGAGGATCTGGGTTCGCGGCCAGCCTCAGCTCTCGCTCTCTCTCTCCCTGTCTCTCTCTCTCTCTCTCTCTCTCCTTAGTGAGGCCCTCCGCAACTTCGTGAGACCCGTTTTCAAAATAAAGCATAAAAAAAATAGGGCAGGGGGCGTAGCGCGGAGGTAGAACGCCCCTGCGTTCAATCCCCAGTACCGCAAAAAAAAAAAAATAATAATAAAAAATAAAATAGGACTGGGGGTGTAGCTCAGAAGTAGAATGCCCTGGTACAAAAAAACCCCCAAAAAACAAAAAACAAAAAACTTCTCTCTTGCATTGAGAGAAATGTCACACTACACTACTAACAAATGTCCCCATGAGATATCTCCTGTCAGTTTGTCTGTGTTCTTCTGTTCTGGAATGTGTATTGTTTTTCTCTAACTGCTTTTAAATGTTTTTACTTATTGCTTTTTTTTTTTAGGGCGGAGGTGAACATCTGTATTACTACATCATGTAATTCACCCACTTGAATTCATTCAATTTCTGTGTGGCCATGGATTGTGCAGCTATCACCTTAACTTTAGAGCATCTTCATCACCCCATACCATAAGCGGTCACTGCCATCCCTGCCCGTCTCCGTCCTACTGATTGGCACTGGACATTTCATGTCAATGGAATTGTGCATTACGTGGCCCTGTGTGACTGGCTTCTATCACTGGGCATATTCGCAAGGTTCAGCCATGTTGTAGTGTGGACCAGCACTTTGTTCCTTTTTAATTGATAAATAATATTCCATGGTATGGAAAGACCACATTTTATTTACCCATTCATGAAATAATAGATATTTGATAAAGAGGGTGTTTAGAGTCCAATATCCTCGCCCACCCTCGCCATGCATCAATCGCCCATCTGGGGAAGATTCCCGGGTGCCCATATGGGGGAGGTCCCTGTGTGTCCATCTGGGGAAAGTCCTGCGTCCATCTGGGGAAAGTCCCTGTGTGCCCGTCTGGGGAAGGTCCTGTGTCCGTCTTGGGAGGTCCCTGTGTGTCCATCTGGGGAAGGTCCCTGAGTTTTCATCTGGGGAAGGTCCCGTGTGCCCATCTGGGAAAGTTCCTGTGTCCATCTGGGGAAGGTCCCTGTATGCCCACATGGGGGAAGTCCCTGTGTGTCCATCTGGGGAAGGTCCTGTGTCCACCTGGGAAGATCCCTTGTGTCCATCTGGGGAAGGTCTCTATGTGTCCATCTGGGGAAGGTCCCATGTGCCCACCTGGGGAAGGTCCTGTGTCCATCTGGGGAAAGTCCTGTGTGCCCACATGGGTGAGGTCCCTGTGTGTCCAACTGGGGAAGGTCCCATGTGCCCACATGGGTAAGGTTCTGTGTCCATCTGGGGAAGGTCCCATGTTCCCATCTGGGGAAGGTTCCGTGTGCCCATCAGGGAAGGTCCCGTGTGTCCAACTGGGGAAGGTCCCATGTGCCCACATGGGGAAGGTTCTGTGTCCATCTGGGGAAGGTCCCGTGTGCCCATCTGGGGAAGGTCCCATGTGCCCATCTGGGGAAGGTCCCGTGTGCCCATCGGGAAAGGTCCCTGTATGTCCATGTGGGGAAGGTCCCTGAGTGTTCATCTGGGGAAGATCCCATATGCCCATCTGGGAAGGTCCCCATGTGTCCATGTGGGGAAGGTCCCCATGTGTCTATCTGGGGAGGCCCCCTGTGTGTCCCTCTGGGGAAGGTTCCCATGTGCCCATCTGGGCAAGGTCCCCATGTGCCCATCTTGGGAGACACTTGTCCCGTGAGCTCTGTAGGCTTGGACAGCCTCTGCTCTTTTTTTTTTTAATTTTCTTTTTTGCAGTACCAGGGATTGAACTCAGGGGCATTCTACCACCAGGCTACACCCCCAGCCCTATTTTTTATTCTTTATTTTGAAGCAGGGTGTCACTACGTTGCAGAGGGCCTCACTAATTAGCTGAGGCTGGCTGCAAACCCGGATCCTCCGGTCTCAGCCTCCCAAGTACTGGGATTACAAGCGTGTGCCACCACACCCGGCTCTGCCTCTGCTCTTGATGACATGGAGCCCGGCTCTCCAGGACGTCTGAGCAGGGTGCTGCCTCCAGGAGCAGGTGTGTCAGCTGTGGGCCCAGGAAGCTGCCCTTACCTTATTCCTGGGACATATCCATGAGAATTTTCCTTCCTGAGGCTGAAGTGGAGGAAAGGAGAACAGGTGCTCACAACCCCCAGCTGACGCCTGGCCCAGCCTGGAGCTTCCACTCCTAGCCTGGCTGCTCCTGGTCCACCTCAGGGAAAAAGCTTGACCCAGGCCACCATGACACTCCCTGACCCTGGCGGGACAGGAGCGCCACGGCCCCACTGGGCCTGGGGCCTCGAGATGGTGGAAAGGGGGATGGGAGTTGGACATTCTGGGCTGGAGCTGGGCTAGACCCCAGCCCTCTGGGTAATGTGGGTGGTAGCAGTGAAGTCAGGGAGGACAGCAGCTCCTCCCCCTGCCCAGGGCTGCGGGGCTGTCACCCTCACAGTGTTCACAGGCATTGGGTGGTGGAGATGACCTGGATGAGAGACTGTGCTAAACCCCTTTCAGCACCCTTCAGTTCCAGTCAGACCCCACCCCGGCTAAGGCTGGTCAGCATGGGCTGGATGCTGGCAGGGCACATGGGGACAGCTGCATGTGGAAGTGGGCATGGATCCACTGGCTCTCTGCACATCACCATGCTGCAGGGGCCATTTCTGTGTCACCTCTCTTCAACAACCTCCTCCTCCTCCTCTACCGCCTCACTCCCATAACTTCTGGATGACCTTGGGTGTGTTATTTAACCTTTGGGATCTGTATTGGATGCTCACTGCTATTGCTATTTATATTTATTTAATAAATTGTACACTGGGCCCTGGTGGCCCATGCCTGTAATCCCAGTACTTGGGAGGCTGAGGCAGGAGGATCACCGGTTCAAGGCCAGCCTCAGCAACTTAGGGAGACCCTGTTTCCAAATAAAAAAATAAAATAGGGCTGGGATATAGTTCAGAGGTAGAATGCCCCTGGACTCAATCCCCAGCACCACAATAAAAAATAAATACATACATACATAAATAACCTGGAACTTATCATTTTATTTATTGCTATATAACAAAAAGCAACTCAAAAGAGCAAAAACTTGTGATCTCATAGCTCCTGGGGCACTGCTGACTCAGGGGCTGAGGCCTCCCCTGAAGGCTGGTGGGGTAGAGGAGCATCAACCCTACCGGCTGCTGCTGGAGGCCTCTGGCCTGCTCTGTTGATCTCAGGAAAGGACAGCTGGCTGCCCCAGAGCGAAGGATGTGAGCAGCAGAGAGAGAGAGCTGGAGGGAACACGCAGCCTCATACTGAATGACAGCCCATCCTCCCTGCAGGACCCTGCTGGTCTCAAAGGCCGACTTTGGTACAGTGAGATGTGACTATGGGGGTCCTGGGAAACTGTACCCCAGGGCCCAGTTTCCTTGGTATAGCCCGTTGCTCCCAGGAGCAGAAGGAAAGCGGCCAGGCAGAGTGTGGGGGTCTTGGGAACATAGAAGGCCCTGGAGGAGAGGCCCGGGGTGGGCTCCAGCCTGGCCTCACACACCACGGCTCCTGGCAGGCCTGCCCCCACCCCAGAGCCCCAGTGCATGGAGTTTTATGGACCTGGCTACTGGCTTCTGTCACCATGGGGACCGATTCTTCTCCAGATTTTAAATACCTACGATCTACTGTCATTGTTCAGCCCCGAAGCCTGGCCTGGGGGCAGAGGGAGGTCCCAGCCCTACAGAGGCTCTGAGAACAGCCAGGAATTCATCAAACTCTACCTACTCTCAGCCGCTCCAGGCACTGGCCAGAAGGGGGCTGTTGGAGATGAACTGGGGGCCGTGACTTTATTTTAACTGGGGGCCCTCCATTATTCAGCAGGAAGCTTAGACAAGACAAGAGTCAAGACACAAATAGCTGAGGAAGGCTGAGGAACAGGGATGACCCAGCACCCATCCCCCAGGGCATCTTCTGAGGTGGGGAGGGGGCAGGAAATGTGGAAGGGGGCCCCCTACCCACACCCAGCCTCACTTCCCAAGGTATGGGCCCCGGCCTCCCCATCTGCACTGAAGCCTGCCCTGAGCAGCCCCCTCCTCCAGCTGCCCATGCAGCCCCCTCCACTCTCCTGGCAAGGAGGACAGACTTCCAGCCTGACCTGCCCTCAGCGCCTACACCTTTCTCCCTCCGCCCAGCTCTGACAGGTCAGGGCTGCTCTGAGGCTTGCCTGGGTGTATGCTCAAGGGTGTAGCACCTGGCCCACATGGCTGCCCACTGTTCAGGGTCACTGTCCAGTCCCTGGAAGTTCAGGGAGGTGGGAGTCAGCCAGAGAGCAGGGTTGACTGGCTGGGTGGGGACCTGGAGGTTCCTGCCAGGTGTGCATGGTCCTATTCAGGAGAGCTCAGGTGACCCTATGGGAGGAGGGGCAGACCAGCCTGTGGGTAGTGACTCACCTCTCCCATGGCCCTGAACGATCTGTCTGTGTGCCCAGGACGATCCCTCATGCACCTGGAGCACCGCCCCAGCAGCAGCTCTGGGGGCGGGAGGCAGCAGGCTTCAGGGTGTGGGCGGTGTCCAGCACGACCTGGCACTGCTGCCTGGCATACTTATTTGCATCCGAGCAGGTGCTCAGGATCCTGGGGGGGGGGGAGAGGAGCCACTGGGTATGCAGGAGGACCCCGGCTCCCCCAGGAGAGTACCTCGGAGTCCAGGCACCAGGTGCCCTTTGCCAGCCTCTCCCTGACACCCTCTCCTGTTGGGCCTCTCCCATTGCACAGGGAGGCGGGCTCAGCCTGGGTGGGCATAGGTGGCTTTGTTCTGAGCCCTGAGAATAAGGCAGGAGGTGGACCCAGCGGGGCAACACTGAGGCTTTGGGGCAGAGAGTGGTCGCCCCTCACCCCAAAACAGCCAACGTTGTGGACAACAGAGTGAAAACACAGGCCTCCATCTTCCAGGATCCCCAGAAGAAGTTGAGAAAGGTACCTGTAAAAGACACTTGCCAGGTGATGCTGCACGACCGCCTTCCAACACTGAGATACATTCTAGAAAGCTTGGTGACTGTCCCCTTTCCGCCTGTGACTCCCAGGTCACCCCCACACCCCGACTTCACGGCGGGTAGGGGGGGTCCAGCACCAACCAAAGCAAACCCAACGCTAGGGGCACGCCGGAGGCGCCTCTGCAGGCCTGGGCTGGGGCGGGGCGGGGCCTGGGGTTGGGGCGCGCGGCCCCGCCCGCCAGAAGCCCGCCCGGAGCCACCAGCAGGCTCCAACCTGAGCACGCTGCGGGGCCGAACCGGACTGTTCACAAAGACAACAAAACAACCTAAAAAACTCTTGACGCGGGCCTCTGCAAATATTCTCTGCTACAGTCGGAGCCAGGGCCGCGGCCGTAGCTCATCGCAGCCTCGGCCTCCATGGCCCGCCCCGGCCCGTGGGAGGCGCCCGTGTCAGTACCCGAGTGAGCCAGGGCGCCCAGGAGGCTTCGCCGCGCAGTAGTGGGAAGGGGCTGTCCAGCGATCGCAGGAGCGAGCGGCCGGAGACCTCGGGCGCCGGGGCCTCGGCGGCGGCGGGCAGCGAAACCGGGCGGCGCGACGGCCCCAGGTGGCGCAGGCAGGCTGCTAGGTGGCCAAGCAGGCGGGAGCGCACGTCGGCCGGGACGCCCTCGCTGCGGGCCAAGAAGCAGTTTACCTCGGCCAGGCATTCGCGCACGCCGGCGCGGTACTTGCCCAGGACGGCGGGGTCAGCGCTGAGTGCGACTGCGGGAGCAGCAGGGACGAGCAGTCGTGTCTAGGGCTGGGACCCTATGCGCCTCCCGCCCCCAGCCCCTGCCCCCTCACCTCACCCGTCACCTGCAGGCGACGCAGGTTCTGCAGATGTCTCACGGTCATCTCCAGGATGTCCGCCTTCTCTAGTTTCGAGTGGCAGGAACTCTGTGGGCAGGGACCGGGTGGTGGGCTGCAGCCCAGTTGTACCCCATTCTCCGGCCCGGCCTTGGATTCCCTTGCCCGCCCCGACTTACGTCCTTCTTGAGGGTCCAGGATGAGGGTCTTGAGCTGAGCGAGGCTCGCGTTGATGCGCGCTCGGCGCCACTTCTCCATGACCGGCTTGGAGGACTGCGGGTCGGGCAGCGGCTGAGTCCCGCGTCTCGCTGTCCCTCCCCACCACCCGAGCCCCCGTGCCTGGCCGGGACCCACCTTGCGGTGCTCGACCGCGCTGCGGGGCTTATCTGGGGCCCGGCTGGCGCTGGCCGGCGCTGCTGCCAGCGGCGAGGCGCTCGGCTTCCCCAGGGTATCCACCGGCATGGTGCGCCCCGCGCCCCGGTGCGGCGCGGAGCGATGGCGCCCTCTGGCGGGTCTTCGCCGCAAGCCGGCGCGCCGCAGCCACTGCGGGCTATTTAAGGCCTCGCCGCCGCGGGGCGTGTGAACCCGGCTCCGCGCCCTTTCCCACACTCACACCAGCCAATGCGCAGGGCTCCCCTCCCGCTCGGTCCCAGCCGCCACGAGCCCCCGCCCCCGCCAGCTGTCAGTCACACGCCGCCCGTGCCTCCTTCCGCCCGCCCGGACCAAGGGAAGTAACCGCTGTGCGCTCTTCTGTGGCTGGTCCCCGCCGCGCGCCAGGAGGGTGCCCGGGCTGGCGGCTCGCGGACGCCGGGGCGGAGGCTCGGGAAGCACCTCCCCGCGGAGTGGAAGGAGGGTGGGCATGGGGCGCAGTTCGCTGGGGCTCCGGAAATCCGAAAGGAGTATTCGCGAGGGGCTCAGGGTCTAGCGTCCCAGGAGCGAGGAACCGCAGCCCCCACACCGCCGCGCCGCCACCCCCGCGCCAGCCTCGCCTAGGGCTCCTCGCAGTCTTGGAATTTGCCCTGACGGATGCTCATCCGGGCACATGTGCAGCACAGCACAGCAACTGCTGCGGGCCAGCGACCCAGGGGACCTGGATCAAGATTTGCTGGGACGATGAGCCAGAGGTCGCTGGCTGAGGTCTGCGGTGGCATCAGGTGACACCATAGGGCAGTCAGGACGTCATCGAACCCAATGTGAAGGTGTCACCAGTGAAAGCACAGGGTGATGACACAAGTCAGATGGAATGATGTAATGGGCTGATGGTGTCACATTCTTCTGGATTACCCAATAGCCCGCGGAGCCCCAGCAAAGCAGAGCTCACAAAATATGAGGGCCGGTTGTTAAAATTTTCTGTTTGTCGTTTTCATTTTGAATTGCACCACAGGGCACTACAGTGTTCTTAGCACTCAGGGTCCCTGGTGTGCCAGGGCCTGGCAACTGTCCTGCATCCATCCAGTGGAGTTTCCTGAGACCACCAGAGCCCTCCCTGTGCTCCCAATCCAGTGCCAGAGGCCTGCAGCAAACAAAACAGTCACACCTCTGTAAGAGACAGAAAGTGAGTGGGTAGGCTGGGGGTGGGAAGCCCTTCTCCCACTGGGTGGTCCTGAAACCTCAGGGTAGGGTCTTCTATGGAATACCCAGCTTTGCAAGGCCCCAGGTGGAGAGCATGGCGTTCCCCACATTAGACAGGCCACAGGTCCAAGGGGAGAGGGGCAGGGGCAGGTAGGGTGGCCCAGGTAGGTCTGGGGAAACTTGAGGGGCTTTTCTGAGCAAAGGAGTAAGCCAGCCAGTGCTTGGAAGGTCGTCTCAGCTACCCAGTGTGTAAGGTCGCTGGCTGGCAGGTTCTTCTCTGTCCCAACTTCCAGGGTCTCTGTAGGAAGCTGCCTCTATCTCAGGCCAATCCTAGTCTGGCCTTAGTCTAAACCAAGCACAGTGCCTTGCTCCTGGGGAACTCCGAGGGGCTCCCAGCACTGAGTGCATCCCCCTGTGGTCCCTCTGGGGCAGTGAGGTGGGGTGGGGTGAGGTGATCCAGCCCCCATACTGCCTACACAGGGTGCATGCTTCCAAATGGTGGTCTCTCTCTGAGGTGAGGCTGTCCACACTCCTCTGGGGCTTCAGATGAAAATGGAGAGGGGGCTGCCGGGCGTGGTGGCGCACACTTGTAATCCCAGTACTTTGAGAGGCGGAGACTGGAGGATCCGGGTTCGCGGCCAGACTCAGCTCTTTCTCTCTCTCCCTCTCTCTCTCTCTCTCTCTCCTTAGTGAGGCCCTCCGCAACTTCGTGAGACCCAGTTTCAAAATAAAGTATAAAAAATAGGGCCGGGGGCATAGCGCGGAGGTAGAATGCCCCTGCGTTCAATCCCCGGTACCGCAAAAAAAGAAAGAAAGAAAGAAAGAAAGAAAATGGAGAGGGGGACCCTGGGAAACAGGGAGGGGTCGGTTGGGCTGGTGTCTGAGGAGGTGACCCTGCCAGCCCTGAAAGCCCTGGGCAGACAGCTGAGACCTTGCTCACCTGCCTGATCCTCTACTGCAGAGACCGTCCTGCTGTTTGGAAGTGCCAGGATCCACAAAGTCCCGCCGCGAAGCCTGTGAGCACCCCAGTGGCCACAGTTGGCTGTCCTGCTGGGAATCTTGCTTCCTGGGCCCCGCCTTGGGAAGGGGTCTGGTGGGCTTGGGCCCCCCACAGAGACCAGGCAGTAGTCAGGGGACCAGAGCAGCAGAAGAACCTGAGGAGCGGGTTCCCTCTGGTTGCTAGATGCTCCCTAACCCTCCTGACCTTTGAAATGGGCTGTCTTTGGTCACCTCAGGGCCCGTGGGAGACGAATGAGATCCTGCCTCCAAGCAGGTTGATGGTGCCCAACACAGTGAGTGCTGGATTCTCAGAAGCTGTTCCAGCCCAGGGAAGGTGTACTGGCCACCCGCTGAGCAAAGAGGCCACCAAGGCCCAAAGAGCTGCCTGTCCTCACCTCTGCCAGGTGCCCCGCAGTGTATTCTGCCCTGCCAGAGAGGGAGGGATGCCCCCCAGAGAGCCCCCCAGGACTCGGGCCCACACCTTGCCCCCAGCCTCCACTAGATCCCTCTAGGCCAGAGCACATGAACCCTGGTCTTTGCCACAGGCTGCACCCCACCGCCTGCATGGCTGTGTCTCTCTGAGACTTTGTCCTCATTCCTCTGGCTGTCCCCTCCCTGCCTCTCCAACCTGGACTTGATCTCTAACAGGGTCCTTAGGGTTCCAGGGGACCCTGGGATTCCCTTGCTCTGTAGGAAGGGAGGGCCCTGGGCTGCGGCGGGGTCGTAGTGCTGACTCCCTGGTGTCAGAGGTGGCACACATCTCCCACCCACAAACCTTATGCTGTCCCTGGGTGAGGCTGACAGCCTCCACCCAAGAGGACAGGCCAGTGGCAGGACGTGACTTCTAAGGCTGGACTGTAAAGGGGCTGCACGTGGCCATCTTGCTGTCTTTGACACCAACTTCTGGAACCCAGCAGTCATACTGTGAGGAAGCCCACACTGGTCCCACGGGGGGTGGGGGTCTCAAGGAGGGGCCTGTGACCTGTCACAGCCCACAGCCTATCATACCCCTGATGATACAGAGGAAAACAAACTCCGTGTCTCCACTCTCACTCAGCAGCCCATCACCAGGCTTCCTGGAGCTCAACTCAGTCCTGACACTTTCTGCCTCTCATCAGTCCCAGCTTCGGCTGCCACTTGTAGGTCCCAGCTGCTGTCTCTGTGCTTCTGACCATTGGCCACAAGTCAGGGTTCCCACAGTCCCCTCCTTGGGTTCAATTAATTTGTTCGAATGGATCACAGAACTCAGAAAAGCACATTTATGCCGGGTGTGGTGGTACACCCTGTAATCCTAGCTACTCAGGAGGCTGAGGCACAAGGATCACCAGTTGGAGGCCAGTGTGGGCAATTTAGCAAGACCCTGTCTCAAAATAAAATATAAAAAGGACTGTGGTGGCCAGGCATGGTGGTGCACGCCTATAATCCCAGTACTTGGGAGGATGAGACATGAGGATTTCAGGTTTGAGGACAACCTCAGCAAGTAGTGAGACTCTCATCAACCTAGTGAGACTCTGTTTCAAAAATATATATAAAATAGGGCTGGGAGCCAGGCGTGGTGGCGCACACTTGTAATCCCAGTACTTGGGAGGCTGAGACAGGGGTATTGCAGGTTCCCGGCCAGCCTCAGCTACTTAGTGAGGCCCTCCACAACTTAGTGAGACCCTGTTTCAAAATAAAGAATAAAAAATAGGGCTGGGGGTATAACTCGGAGGTAGAATGCCCCTGGGTTCAATCCCTAGTATCACAAAAAAATAAAATAGGGCTGGGGGTGTAGCTCGGAGGTAGAATGCTTCTGAGTTCAATCCCCAGTGCCAAAAAAGAAAGGAAAAGAAAAGAAAAAAATGCTTACTGGTTTATTTTAAAGTATATTGCAAGCAATGCCAATGAGAGACACCCAGACCAGGTGTGGGGAAGAGGCTCTGAGCTCCACACCCTCCCTAGGCCCACCCTCAGGGACCTCCACGTGTTCAGCTATCCAGAAGCTCTCAGAAGCCTGTCATTGGGGTTTTTATTTTTATTTACTTATTTTTTGTGTGTATGTGTGTGGTACTGGGGATGTAATCCAGGGGTCTTCTACCTCCGAGCTATACCCCCAGACCTATTTTTTATTTGGAAACAGGGTCTTGCTAAGTTGCTGAGAGTCTCACTAAGTTGCTGAAGCTGGCTTCGAACCTTCAATCCTCCTGTGTCAGCCTTGGCTTCTTATGTAAGCATGCTGCATTAAATCATTGGTCACTGGTGATCAACTTCATCCACTTCCTGGAGATGGAGTGGGGCTGATGACCCAGCCCTCCAATTCTGCCTGGTCTCTCTGGTGACCAGTTCCCATCCTGAAGCTCCCTAGGGGCAGCCAGCCAGCACTTTACTCAGCAGGCAAGGACACTCATCACTTTGAAGATTACAAGTATCTTAGGACTTGTATGCCAGGAAACAGTGAAGATCAAATATATATTTCACAGTGTCACAAAGTTCTAGCTGACAGCCATTATGAGCCCCAGACGAGGAGACACCTCCATATGACCCCAGGCAACCCAGCTGCAGCTGCCCAGTGGCCAGTCATGTCCACGTATCTGAGGCCCCAGATTTGGCAGAGCAGAGTCTATGCATACCTGTTCAGTGCTCAACTCCCATATGCCCCGTCCTCCCACTTGTCCTCCCATGTGCCCATCATCCCTGCATGCCCCATCCCCCCCCCCGCTCATCCCTTCCCATGTTCCCATCTCCCCTCATGTCCCTCCAGCTGCCCCATCCCCCCACTCAGTCCACAGAACGGGACAGTTGCTGACCATGTGTTTTTGGGGTCATCAGTTACGCAGCATTAGTAACTGGAGTGGGGATGGTCCAAGTGCTGGACCCAGGGACAGTGTCCCTTCCCCTGCTCCCCACACCTCCCTTTAGTGACTCCTGGATTTCCTAGCTACTGCAGGGGCCCAGCACCTTCATGACCCTCCCTCTCCATCTGATGCAGTACTTCTGGGAGTCATCAAAGACCAGCTGCTCCCACCTGGGTGGACCACGGCCCAGTGGCTGGTGGCCTCAGGGGTGTCTCCAGGGTCCATCAGTAACTACAGAAGAGGAGGGGGCATCCACATGGTGGCTGTGGGGAAAAAAGGGTGTCTTCCAGGCCAGACACGGGGCTCCAGCCTCGTGGGGGTTTCCTCATACCTGGCCCCCACAACCGCATGCCAAGGGCAGACATGCCCTCCCATCCCTCCCAGCCTATGACCTGGAGGTGGTGATAGTGTCCTCACCCAACCCCTCACAAGTCCTGACATGGGGGGCTCCAGAACACCAGAGAGCAGTGACCCCTCACGCCCACCATCCCCAGCCTCCGTCCCTCAGCTCCTCCAGGGCATAGGTTGCTGGGATCCACACCGCGAGTGGCGGGCTAGGGCCATCAAGTGTTCTCCACCGGAAGTTGAGCCCTGGCTGGTGTTTGCTGGGGTCAGGATTGAAGGAATCTGGGGTGCAGGGGGAGCACCAGGAGCCTGTGCAGAGGCAGGAGCACAGGCTGCAGACACTGGTCCCAGGGTGGCCCCCACCAGAGCTGAGGGCATGTCTCCTTCCTCTGGCCTGGGGTGGAGAGGCCCTCTCTCAGCCACTGGCAGGGTGGGTGAGCAGCCTGCACCCTGCCTGCCTACCAATGGGTGCCACTTTCTCCCGCATGACCTGACCACATCTGGGCAGAAGCAGTTGTGTAGGTGCTTCTGTTGGCCTCCCTGACAGGCTTCTTCTCCAGGGACAGCCGCAGCTTTGAACTGTGTCCTCAGTCCCCGCCTTTCCTGGAGGTGCTCCTGGCTCCTGTCACTTCTCCCCACTACACCTATCATCCAGGGGCACTTCAAACTCCACCTGGTGACTCCTGACTTGGACCTCCTCCCTCGGGTTACTGTCCCCCTGCTTGGTCGCATGCTCCGCCCACTGAGGCCCTTGTGCGCAGCCGCAGCCTGCAGGTATGACCTCAGGCCCAGGAGTCCTCACCACCTCCAGCCTCCCAGCTTGCCCCCCTGTCCCACGGCCCTGCCTGCCGAGCTCTGGGGTCCTGGCACACGTCTATGCTTCCTCAGGTCCCATGTCTTCTGCCCTCCTGTCAAGAGCACTTGTCTGGCAGCCCTGTGGCTGGTGTTCCAGCCCTACCCCTCCGGCTTCACCACATCCACCACTGCCCACAGCAAGCCCAATTCTCTGCGTCCCCACGACCACCGCCCTCCTTCCTCACGGTTAGTAGACCTGTGGTGCCAGTGGCTGCCACTGGCCAAGGGTCAACTGAGCTGGAAGGGCCAGAACGGTGCCATGCTAGACACCCTGCCCGCTGAGCTGCTGGGCTTTCTGCCCGCTGGCCTGGAATACTGCCCGACCTAGGCTGCCTTCCTCAGGCTCGGCCAACATTCCAGGAGGGTGAAGTGGAGGCCTGGGCTCTGGAACTCACGTAGTGAAACTTCCAGCGCATTCCATCGGCCGAGGCAGGTCACACACCAGGCAGATTCAGGGGCAGGACCCACATGATGCCGAGGCCTTGTCTCTCTGCTGTGATGTCTGGCAGCTGCATGCGTCAGGAGAAGGGCTGGGGGCCGCCGCCAGCCTTGCTTCAGGCGAGCAGCAGGAGCCTCAAATGGCCCCGACCTGCCCAGGCGTCCACCCACCCTGGCACACTCCTTGCCCCACCCCCGACTGACCCTCAAAGCTTCCATGCCTCTCTCAGCCTTCCTCTCCAGCGCTCAGCTGAGCGCAGCCAAGGGTATGGGGGCTGTGGGTCAGAAAGACCTCATGCCTGGCCCCTGCACCGTGCACCCTCACACTCTGGTGCTCCTGCCACCCAGTGCTGTAGCTCTGGCAGGCCATGATGCTCCCTGTGCATCCGCCCCTACCTCCTGCATCACGGGTCCTCCTGGGGATCCTTCCCATCACACCGCCACTCATCTTAGAACACAGCAGAATGCCTCATCCTGTCCAGAACCCAGTTGCCTCTGCTGCCACAGAAGGCGCCGTCCACCAGGTGAAGCCAGTCCCCCGTCCTCCCCAGCTCCCACCCACACACCATCAAGTGCAGACCCCAAGCCAGCTGCGTGGAGGCCAGTCTAGGGCCCTGTCTGTTGGGAGCTAGGACGCCCCAGAGGCTGGTCCTGTGGACCAGCCACACTCCGTGGAGCCCACACCCAAACCTCTGCTGGACCCCTCCCTGGCTAAGCCCCCTTCCAGGCCCTGCCCTCTCCTCTCCCGCCCACTCAGAACCTCCCTTTCCCACTCCTTCCAGTCTTTGTACTTTCCCGGCAGCTCCAGGTTCTACACCTGCCTATCTTCTGTGTTATTGTCCTGGAATGTGAACTCCGTTTGTCCTGGTCAGTGTGCATGCGTCCTGTCTGCATGAGTCATGTCCCTGACAATGACACCACCTTTTCCCCAAATCCGGGTGGTGACAGCACCTACCAACATCTGGGTAGCAATGTCTGATGTCAAATATGATTTTCAAGCCGGGCATGGTGGCGCACACTTGTAATCCCAGTACTTGGGAGGCTGAGACCGGAGGATATAGGTTTGTGGCCAGCCTCCACTACTTAATGAGGTCTCCGCAACTTAGTGAGACCCTGTTTCAAAATAAAGAATAAAAAATAGGGCTGGGGGTGTAGCCTGGAGGTAGAATGCCCCTGGATTCAATCTCCAGTACCGCAAAAAATAAAAAAAATTAAAAAAATATATGATTTTCATCCAGAGGCTGAGACAGGAAGATCCCAGGTTCAAGGCCAGCCTGAGCAAGCAGTGAGACTCAGCCACCTAGCAAGACCCTGTTTCAAAACAAAAATTAAAAATGGGTGGGGTTGTAGCTCAGAGGTAGAATGCCCCTGAGTTCAATCCCCAGTACCACACAAAAAAAATTTGAACCCAGGAGCATTCTCCCTCTGAGCTGTACCCCCAGCCCTATTTTTATTTTGAAACAGGGTCTCTCTAGGTTAATGAGAGTCTCACTACTTGCTGAGGCTGTCCTCAAACCTGTGATGCTCCTGTCTGAGTCTCCCAAGTACTGGGATTACAAGTGTGTCCCACCTTGCCTGGCTTTTTTTTTTTTTTTTGAGACAGGGTCTCACCAAGTTGCAGAGGGCCTAAATTACTGAGGCTGACAGCGAACCTGTGATCATCTTGTCTCACCCTCCCAAGTACTGTTAGTTTTTATTTTGAAACAGGGTCTTGCTAAATTGCTGAGGTTGGCCTCTAACCTGTGATTCTCCTGTCTCAGCCTCCCAAGTACTGGGATTACAGGTATGCACTATCACACCCGGTTCCTTCCCACTCCCTTTAGCCCCCAGGCTCAGCTCTGACCTGAAGAAATGAGTCTAGGCCCTTCTCTCTGGCTCAGTCTCTAGCCTTGCATCCTGGGGGGTCCTTCTCAGTGTCTGAAGAGAGCTCTGACCAGGGGTGGGAGGGGTGGGGGGAATGCTGGTCCCTCCTGCCCCCTCTGTGGCCCTCCCCCCACCTCCTGCTTCTGCCTGCTGGGTTTTCTCTGTTTGTATCTTCCCTGACCATCTTGGGTCTGTGATGTCAAAGGCCAGAGGCCTGCAGCTGCCCTGCTGGAAGTGTTGTTTAGTGGCAAGGTACATTAGGGACCTGGTTTGGCCATGGCCCAAGCCCCAGCTGCCCATGGTTGTGACCCCAGTGCATCTGGCCCTGGGTCTACAAGTGCATCTGAATTCAGAAGACAAGCTGGGTAGCCACCCAGCTGCAAGGCTCACGCTGCAGACAGCCCTAGCACTGCAGCTCAGGCACAGGGGGCCAGGTCTCCCTCTCCAGGCATCTGCTTCAGGGCCTGCTCAGTCCCTTCCTGTTCCCATCAGCTGCGCCTTCTCCCTTGCTGGGTCCTGTGGGTCTGAACTTGTCCAGTGCCTGAGGTCTGCTCCTGCTGACCCCCTGCCCCAGAGGTGAACAGCAGCACCCGCTGTCTCGGCCTGCCTTCCACTCATGCCTGTCCACAGACATCACCCCGCCTGCCCCAGGGCCCTCCGCCCAAGGATCTGTATGGCAAGAACCAGACTAGAAGGTTCTGAGTGGCCTGCTGCCTGCAGTGCGGTAGGGACAGCCTTCCTTTGCTCTCTGCCTGTTCTAGGTCCTCCTCTCCCAGCCACTGCATCTAGGAGGGGTGTGCCAGCCCAGTGGGGGGTAAGACTCCAACCGGAGAAGGATGGGGCCCAGGACTGGGAAGCTAGGCTCAGGTTGGGGGCGGTAGCTGCTTAGCCTTCCTGGTCCCAGTTCAGGGGGCCTCTGGGAGAAAATGTGGAAAGGCGGGGCTGCTACTTTATCAGCTTGGCCTGGAAACCCCACCCAGGTCTCTTCCTGGCCAATGGCTGCTGGCCATAGCAAGTAGCATGCTCTGGGCTACTGTCTCAGCAGCCTCCTAGTGCACCTATGGCCTCTGCACGATCAGGAAGCCTGTGGGGAAGGCCCCACCCATCCTGCCCAGGAGAACTGAGCTGTGACCAAAGACCACAAAAGCCATGCAGGATCAGGAGCCTGAGCCAACCAGATGTCTTCCAGGCTGGTGGCCTCAGGAGTTGTGACTGACCCAGTGGGTAGGTGGGGAAAAGGGTCTAGATCTGAGGCTGGTGGACTTTCACCAGATGGGAGAATCTGGTGCTTGGATTGCCAGCCCAACGCCTCGGTGAGGTCGTATCCTTGCACTGTGTCAGGAGGAAGGCTCAGGTGCCCTCAGAGGGCAGCAACACGCGCAGTGACACCCGGCCCTGGTGAGCCTGCCCGAGAGGCAGCTGGTTGGGAGGCAGGACTGTCCTTCAGCAGGCAAGGGACTAGCTAGGATTAAGTAGAGATGCTGAGGCCAAAGCAGACCATGTGGGCCACGGTGACGTGTCCCGGGCTGCCTGGGCTAGTCCAACCCAAGTGGCTCACTGAGCAGATGTGGCGTTCTACCTCCGCGCTACACCCCCGGCCCTATTTTTTATACTTTATTTTGAAACCGGGTCTCACGAAGTTGCGGAGGGCCTCACTAGGTAGAGAGAGAGAGAGAGAGAGAGAGAGAGACAGGGAGAGAGAGAGAGAGAGAGAGAGAGAGAGAGCTGAGGCTGGCCGCAAACCTGGATCCTCCGGTCTCCGCCTCCCAAAGTACTGGGATTACAAGCGTGCGCCACCACGCCCGGCTATCAAATTTATTAAGAAGTCAGAATGAGCCATGTGTGATGGCGCATGCCTCTAATCCTGTACTTGGGAGGCTGAGACAGGAGGAATGAAGGTTCGAGGACAGCGTCAGCAAGTAGTGAGACACTCAGCAAACTCGCAAGATCCTGTTTCAAAACAAAAAAATAAGAAATTGGGCTAGGGGTGTAGCTCAGAGGAGAATGCCCCTGGGTTCAATCCTCAGCACCACAATAAACAAACAAACAAGTTTTACTTAAAAGTTTTATTTATTATTCTTATTATTTAGTTTTGGGCAATTTTACCCAATATGTGCTATTTGTAATAGCAAAAATTTGACAACAACCTAAATACTCAACTGTTATGGTTATATATAGAATGTCCCCTGAAGAGCTCATGTATTAATGTTCAGAGTTGATATAATTAAGTCAGGAGGGTTGTAATCTCATCAGCAGATAAATCCATTGTAATGGGTTTACTGGGTGGTAACCTAGGCAGGTGGAGTGTGGCTGGAGAAGGTGGGTCCCTGAGGGCGTGGTCTTGGGGACTGTGCTTTTGTCTTTTTTTTTGTGTGTGTGGTACTGAGGATTGAACTCCGGGGCATTCTACCTCCGAGCTACACCCCCAGCCCTATTTTTTTATTCTTTATTTTGAAACAGGGTCTCACTAAGTTGTGGAGGGCCTCACTAAGTAGCTGAGGCTGGCCGCAAATCTGGATCCTCCTGTCTCAGCCTCCCAAGTACTGGGATTACAAGCATGCACCACCACGCCCAGCAGTGCTTTTGTCTTTGAGTCTCCTTACTTGCTGACTTTCTCTGCTTCTGGCCTCCATGATGTGAGAGCAGAGCTCAATCTCTCTCTCTCTCTCTCTCTCTCTCTCTCTCTCACTGCTTCCCGCTGCCATACCCTGAGATCCACAGACACCAGCCTCCCATGGACTGAACCACAAAAATCTCCAAAAACTGTGAGCAAATAAACCTTCATCTAAGTTGGCTGTGTGGTTAGTTACTTTGGATTCGATCAGTGAGAATGTTGACTGAAACATCAACAATATGGAATTGGTTAACCA
Organism: Glis glis; assembly: GCA_004027185.1. Lineage (NCBI taxonomy): Eukaryota > Metazoa > Chordata > Mammalia > Rodentia > Gliridae > Glis > Glis glis. The sequence goes on from PVJS01002778.1 coordinate 20,698, forward strand.
AATTACATTCTGGGCTATAATGGACTTGCTATTCCATGAGGAACATATGCAGCCATTAAAACAGTTTGCATACTGTATCTATAACACCTAAAGATGTTCATGAGACACTGTTACATAAATGAAGCAAGTTATAAAATGCTGAGACTAGTATGATTATTTTTTTGTGGTACTGGGGATTGAACTCAGTAACTCAGAGGCATTCTACCTCCAAGCTATACCCCCAGCCCTATTTTATTTTATTTTTTTGTGGTACGTACTGGGAATTGAACCCAGGGGCATTCTACCTCCAAGATATAACCCCAGCCCTATTTTTTGTTCTTTATTTTGAAACAGGGTCTCACTAAGTTGTGGAGGGCCTCACTAAATAGCCGAGGCTGGTTGCGAACCTGAATCCTCCAGTCTCAGCCTCCCAAGTACTGGGATTACAAGCGTGCAAGACCACGCCCAGTTTCCTATTTTATTTTGAAACACAGTCTCACTAGATTGATGAGAGTTTCACTACTTGTTGAGGCTGTCCTCAAACCTGTGATCCTCCTGTCTCAGACTCGCTAGTATGAGGTGTTTTGTGTGTGTAGGTGTGTGTATGTATGTGGTACTGATGATTAAACCCAGGGGTGTTCTACTTCTGAACTATTCCCCCAGCCATTTTTATTTATTTATTTATTTATTTATTTATTTATTTATTTATTTTATTTATTTATTTTATTTTTTTTGCGGTACCGGGGATTGAACCCAGAGGCATTCTACCTCCAAACTACACCCCCGGCCCTATTTTTTATGCTTTATTTTGAAACCAGGTCTCACGAAGTTACGGAGGGCCTCACTAAGTAGAGAGAGAGAGAGAGAGAGAGAGAGAGCGAGCGCTGAGGCTGGCCACGAACCCGGATCCTCCGGTCTCCGCCTCCCAAAGTACTGGGATTACAAGCGTGCACCACCATGCCCGGCCCATTTTTATTTTTAAATTTGAAATGGTCTTGCTAAGTTGTTGAAGCTGATCTCAAACCTGTGATCCTCCTGTCTCAGCCTCCCAAGTACTGGGATTACAAGTGTGCACCCCCACACTCAGCTCTATTTACATTTTTTTTAACCATTTATCTATTAATGGACATTTGGGTTGTGTCCACCTTCTGTCTATTGTAAATAGTGCTGCTAGGAACATTTGTACACAAGTATTGGAACACTGGTTTTTAATTCTTTGGGGTTGACACTCAGGAGTGGAATTGCTGGGTCATATGGTAATTTTGTTGAACTCTTTGAAGAGCAACTGAACTGTTTTCCACTGTGGCTGCTCCATCTTACATTCCCAACAGCAAGGATTCTGATTTCGACACATCCTTGCCAAGACTTGTTAATGCCCTTTATTATTAATGTTGTTACCCTACTAGTATGAAATAGTATTTCAAGGTGTTTCTTGTTTTTATTTTGGTGGTACTGTTGTTTGAACCCAGGGGTGCTCTACCACTGAGCTATAACTTCCAGGCCTTTTTGTTGTTGTTGTTGTACTTGAATTGAACCCTGGTGCATTCTACCTCTGAGGCACACCCCCAGTCCAATTTTATTTTGAAACAGGGTCTCCGTAGGTTGCTGAGTCTACTTGCTGAGGCTATCCTTGAATCTGAGGTCCTCCTGTTTCAGCCTCCCAAGTACTGAGATTACAGGCATGCGTCACCACACCGGGCTCTCCCAGTCCTTTTTATTTTTTATTTTGAGACAGGATCTCTCTAAGTTGCTCAGGCTGGCCTTGAACTTTTGATCCTCCTGCCTCAGCCTCCAAAGTTGCTCAGATTACAAACATGTGCCACTGTGCCAGGCTCAAAGTGGTTTTATTTTTTTTTTAATTTTTTTTGTGGTACTGGGCATTGAACTCAGGGGCATTTTACCTCCGATCTACACCCTCAGCCCTATTTTTTATTCTTTATTTTGAAACAAGGTCTCGCTAAATTGCGGAGGGCCTCACTAAATAGCTGAGGCTGGCTGTGAACCTGCGATCCTCCTGTCTCAGCCTCCCAAGTACTGGGATTACAAGCGTGTGCCACCATGCCCGGCCTTCGAAGTGGTTTTAATTTTCATTTCCCCAATGACTAATGATGTTGAGCATCTTTTTATGTTTGTTGACCATTTGTATATCTTCTATTAAATTTTTCCCCCTTTTCCTTCTTTTTTTTTTTTTGTGTGTGGTGCTGGGGCTTGAACTCAGGGCCTTGTGAATGCTAGGCAAGCATGCTGCCACTGAGCTACATCCCCAGCCCTTTTTGCCCATTTTTATTTTTTGTGCCAGGGATTAAACCTAGGGGGATTCTACCTCCGAGCTACATTCCCAGCCCTATTTTATTTTTTATTTTGAAACAGAGCCGGGTGTGGTGGTACATGCTTATAATCCAGTACTTGTGAGGTTGAGATAGGAGGATCTCAGGTTCAAGGACAGCCTCAGCAAGTAGTGAGACTCAGCCACCTAGCGAGACACTGTTGAAACAAGAGTTTTTTTTTGTTGTTGTTGTTATTTTGCGGTACCGGGGATTGAACCCAGGGGCGTTCTACCTCCGCGCTACACCCCCGGCCCTATTTTTTATACTTTATTTTTGAAACCGGGTCTCACGAAGTTGCAGAGGGCCTCACTAAGTAGAGAGAGAGAGACAGGGAGAGAGAGAGAGAGAGAGAGAGAGAGAGAGCTGAGGCTGGCCACGAACCTGGATCCTCCGGTCTCTGCCTCCCAAAATACGAAACAAGAGTTTTGCTAAATTGTTGAGGCTATCCTCAAATCTGAGATCCTCCTGTCTCAGCCTTCCAAGTACTGGGATTACAGGCATATGCCAGCATGCCTGATTTTTGCCTCTTTTTTTTTTTTTTTTGCAGTACCGGGGATTGAACCCAGGGGCGTTCTACCTCCGTGCTACACCCCCAGCCCTATTTTTTATACTTTATTTTGAAACCGGGTCTCATGAAGTTGCTGAGGGCCTCACTAGGTAAAGAGAGAGAGAGAGAGAAAGAGAGAGAGAGAGAGCTGAGGCTGGTCGCGAACCCGGATCCTCCGGTCTCCACCTCCCAAAGTACTGGGATTACAAGTGTGTGCCACCACACCTGGCCTCTTTCTTTCTTTTTTTGGAAAATTAAGATACACCTCTTTCATTAAAAAACAATCTGCCAGGTATGGTGGCACACGCTTGTAATCCCAGTACTTGGGAGGCTGAGACCGGAGGATCCAGGTTCTTGGCCAGCTTCAGCTACTTATGAAGCCCTCCGCAACTTAGGGAGACTCTGTTTCAAAAAAAAAGAATAAAAAATAGGGCTGTGGGTGTAGCTCGGAGGTAAAAATGCCCCTGGGTTCAATCCCCAGTACCGAAAAAAAAATTTGAACTGAGCCGGGCATGTAATCCCAGTACTTGGGAGTCTGAGACAGGAGAATAGCAGGTTCAAAGTTGCCCCCAGCAATTTAGTGAGATCCTGTTTCAAAAAATAAAATAAAATAGGGCCAGGAGTATAGCTCAGAGACAACACTCCCAAATTCAATCCCCAGCACCGAAAAAAAAAAAATCTGAAGAAAGTCTGGTGCAGTGGCACATGCTGGTAATCCCAGTACCCAGGAGGCTAAAACAGGAGGATTGAAGGTAGTGAAGCAAGACTCTCAGCAATTTAGCAAGACTGTTTCAGAACAAAAAATAAGCCAGGCATGGTGGTACACGCTTGTAATCCCAGTACTTGGGAAGCTGAGACAGGAGGATCACAGGTTCACAGCCAGCCTCAGCAATTTAGTGAGGCTCTTCACAACTTAGTGAGACACTGTCTCAAAATAAAGAATAAAAAATAGGGCTGGGAGTGTAGCTCAGAGGTAGAATACCCCTGGGTTTAATCCCCAGTACCACCAAAAAAATAAAAACAAAACAAAAAATAAAAAGGGCTGGGGGTGTACCTCAGAGGTAGAATGCCTCTTGGTTCAATCCCTAGTTACACACATACACACATCCCAATCTGTTCAAATACTGTCCTAAACCAATGATGATTATCTCTGGGCAATTTGGATTGTCCCTGTTTTATGGTTTGTTTTTTTCCTGAATTAAACATGGTGAAAATTCCCAAGTTAATTAGTTTGCAAATTGGTAATGGAAAGTGAAAGTTTTCATCCCTTAGTTCACGTTCTTGTGACTCCTGTGCATCTTGTCAAGGACCTGAAGTGCTGGACATTTAGGGGGTTTCCGAACACCCACCCTGGTTGGGGCTCTGGTGGGGTAGGGGGTGGCCCTGAGCCTGAGGCCCCCTTGAGAGTCTGGCCCTGCCCCTCTGTGTTTTCCTGTCATTCTGTTTCATTTCTTCCACTCACTCTGGGGCATGCCTTGGGAAAAGGAAACTGAAACTGAAGGCAGGAGGCCACTAGTGTAGGTGGTGAGACTCCACCTCCTGACACACGCTCAGTCCGGACTCATAAAAGGGCTGTGGGAGCAGCAGGGGCTGGGGAGCCCAGGCAGCAAACCGACTCCTCAGTACCTGCGGAGGACCCAGCTCTCAAGCCTGCAGCCATGGTAAGGTGGACTTGGCAGGTGTGGGGCAGGTGGGCTCCAATCCAGGACACTTTCCTCCCCTCCCCTTGGTGGGGTCTCAGAGTGAGCACTGTGCTGAGGAACAGCTGCTCCAAGCTTGGGACTCCCAGGTGTGAGAGGAGGGGAAGGGCCCCAGGTCTGCTCACCGGCCAACCCTGGTTCCCTTGGGGTAGGGCCCAGAGGGGCATCTTGGTGGACCTTCTAGAAAAGCCCCCTCCTGTGCCTCCAGTGCCTGGGGTCGCCTCCTGGTGGGTGGTGAGGGCAGAAGGTGGGGTTCAGAAGCCTGCCTGTGGCCTGTGCTTTACGAGTGGAAAGCCGAAAGCCGTGGTCTGGTGGGGGTCTGAGCCCAGCTGTGTGATGCCTGCAGGGCTGGGATCTGAAGGTGAAGATGCTGGGGGGCGAGGAGTTCCTGGTGTCCCTGAACACGTCCATGATGTTGTCAGAACTGAAGCAGCAGATCGCCAAGAAGACCGGAGTGCTCACCTTCCAGCAGAAGCTAGCCCTCCAGAGCGGCCAGGTGCTGGAGGATGGGTGCTCCCTCATCAGCCAGGGCTTGGACCCCAGCAGCATAGTCTTGCTAGTGGTGCAGGACTGTTCCAACCCCCTGAGTATCCTGGTGAGGAACGACAAGGGCCGTATCAAGGACTATAACGTCCTGCTGACGCAGAAGGTGGTGGAACTCAAGCGGCAGGTGTGCCGGGAGGAGAACATACAGGAAGACATGTTCTGGCTGAGCTACGAGGGGAGGGCCATGGAGGACCAGCACCTGCTGGGGGAGTATGGCCTCAAGTCCCAGAGCACCGTGTACATGAATCTGCGCCTGCGTGGGGGTGGGGCAGGGTCTGGAGGGCTGTGCTGACCCCCGCCCCGCCCCGCCATGAAGCGCTAGGAATAAATGACATGCAAAGAAAATCAGCTGCCTCCTGTCTGTGCCACCTATCTGCGTACCCCTGCACCCCAGCTGATGAGCTGGGAGAGCTACAAGAACCCACAACCTCCAATGGTAACCAGGCGTAGGCTGACGAGTCCTAGTGGGATTCCACGCAGTGACTCTTCTCCCAGAAACTGAAGGAAGACACGCCTCCACACACTGTGTGGAGTCACATCTAGAGAAGGACAAAGAGACACACAGGGGGCCCTCTGCCAGGCAGAAGCCACAGGCAGCCTCCGCAACTAGCCCCACCCCTACTACATCTTGATCCAGGCACTTAGGGAGGGACAGGCCAGGTCAGGTCCCCCAGGCCACAGCATGAGGCTCCATGGGACCAGCCCTGGCCCAGAGCCCTGGAAGCAGGGAAGGTGGGTCTTTGGACCTGGGGGTGAGGGCTGTCACCTACCAGTCCAAGGAGGGTCCAAGGAGGGGCAGGTTTAGGGCCTGACTCTTGTCATCATGGGGAGCTGCTGCATAGAGCTTGGGCCAACTTGTATAACTGCTCCAGGGCTCTGCCTCAAGAAGAGGCAGGCTGTGGCTAGCAGGTAGGGCCACCGGAACTGGGGGCTCAACCGCCATGAAGGAGGGCATTCCATGGGGGCACCTAACTTCGACCAGCTTCACCCCTTTCTCTTGGATGCTTCCTTCTCTGTCTTTCCTCCTATACCAACTTACCCAGCAGGGCTCACAGGAGCCAGGCTGAGAGCCTAGGACACGGGCGAGATGTGCCCCTCTCTGGCCCAGAGACCGCTGCGCTGGGGGCATTCAGACCTCCGTTTTCAGGCCCCTCAGGAGGATCCAGTTGGAGACCCAAAAGCCCCCTTTCAGGTATGTGTGGGTACCGGTCTGGAACCCTCAGGGCAAAGAACCACTGCCTAGATGTGGGATGCGAGCAGGGTCCCGCCTTGTTTCCCGGGCACCACTCTCTCTCGTCATGCCGCGACAGCGGGTGTGAGCACAGACACTAGGTGCTGTCTCCTCCCAGAACCTCCCACCGGGGTCGGAGGGGGCAGGGTCCTCTCCTGGGGGAGCGTCTGCCACCCACTGCTCAATGCTCCTGGCGCAGAGACCTGCGGCTGGCACACGGCAGACCCATCTCTGAGAAGAAAGAGCAGTGTCCTCTCCCTCCACCTTCGGCCAAGCCAGGCTCCAGCTTGGACCCTCTGGGGCTCAGTGTACCCCCGTACCCAGACGGCCAACCTGGAGAGGCACGGGTCCGGAAGCGGCGAGGGGGCGTGCCTGGCTTGCGGGTCGGAGCACCTAGACGCAGGACACCAGGGGGCGCCCCGCTCCCTCGCGGGCAGGAGGTGGGCGGGTCTGTGCGCCGCTCCGGCCAGTCACCGCCCGCACGAGCCCGCCACCAGGGGGCGCGGCCTGTTGGGGACGCCCCCAAGCCCGGGCTGGTGGGTGTCCCAGCTCCGCGAGCGCGGCCCGGCGTCCCAACGGGAGGGGCAGCTCCTCCGCCGGGGCCGGGTGAGGGGAGGCCGGCTGAGCCAAGGGGCGGCGGGTTCGGGCTCCGGCAGCCCCTCCCACGGCTCCGGCGCCACCACGAGCCCTTTGGAAGTCCCGTCACGTCGCCTCTAGATTATGCATTAACCCGACTTCAGCCGCATTTCCTGGGGGGGACATCGCGCGGGCGGGGAGGGGCGTCCGCAGTAGTGCGGAGAACCCCGGGCCCGCCCCGCCCCGCCCCGCCCCGCCCCGCCCCCGGTCTGCCCCCTGCCCGGCCGGTCCCACCGCCGCCGGCCCGTGGCAGCACCCCCGCCCCGGCCCTCGCCCGGCGCCGCTGTCCCGGCGCTTTGTTCCGGGCCGGCGCGGGTCGCAGGGCGGGGGGCGGGAGGGGGGCCCCCGTGGGGGAGGGGCGGTGCTGCCCGGGCCCCGCCCCCGCCCCGCCTCCGCGCCGCCCGCGCTCCCGCCGCCTCCCGGGGCTGCGTCCCGTCCTGTCCAGTCCCGTCCCCGGCGCGGCCCGGCCCGCGCGCTCTCCCGGCCACCTTCCGCCATCCTCCGCTGCGCCATGGCCAGTTTGCGGCCGTCCGGCCCGGCCCCGCTGCGGCCGCTGCTGCTGCTTTTGGTGGTGGCCGTGCGCACCCTGCCCGGCGCCGGCGGGACGTGCCCGGAGCGCGCGCTGGAGCGGCGCGAGGAGGAGGCGAATGTGGTGCTCACCGGCACGGTGGAGGAGATTCTCAACGTGGACCCGGTGCAGCACACGTACTCCTGCAAGGTGGGCCCCGCCAGGACCCCAGCCCCCGGGAGACCGGTCCCGAGCCCTGAAGCCCGCCCAGCGCGTGCGGGCCGCCCTGCTGGGACCCCCGCCCCAGGTCGTGGGAAAGAGCCCGACGCTCCGCAGCCCCCGCTCGCGCTCCCTTGGCGACCGCCAAGCCTCGGGTGGGGCGCCAGGTCCCGGAAAACTCCGGAGCGCCAGGGAAAGTTCCTGTGGTGCCCAGCCAGGCCCAAGACCCGGCGGTGGTTGCCCCTCCGCCCAAAGCCCACTCCGTCTTCGGAAACAAGTGCACCTCCCTCCGGAGTAAGAGGGCTGCCGCACCCCCTCCCCATCAGCCAAGGAGAAAAGACTGGGACCCGGGAGGTGACGCTCTTTGCCTGGGGTGGGGACGGGGTCTTGATCTGTGGTTAGAGTTGACCCCCCCTCCCCAGAGGCCGTAACCAGGGCAAGAGGGGTGGTCTGGAGAGCTGGAGAGGGAAAGGGGTGCTGAGCCTCATCTCCCGGCCCGGGGAGCCAGCGGAGGGGGGAGGGGTGCCGCAGCTACTGATGTGGGGGCAGAAGCAGGGAGTGGGCGGGGTCGCTGCCAGCGTCGGGACGGGGCAGGTGCTGTATCCTGCTCCTGGAAGCTGGCCATGGGGTGGGAGAGCTTGCCCTGCTCCTCCTTCAGCTGGATCTGGGAGCCCCTGAAATAGTTGTGGTGGGTTTCCCCCACCATCTCCCAGGGAGGGATGGGGACCCAGGGCGGGTCCTCCCTCTGTCCCCTCAAACCACCTCCCTGGACCAGAAATGGAATCATTCCTGTTCTGGGGAGATGGGGAGGGTGGAGGCTTCTTTCAGAGTGGCCTGTGCGGGCTACAGCTGGGATCCCCCAGCCCGGCCCCCTCCCCTCACCGCTGGGGCACTTTGCCAAGTCTCTGCAGGATTTTCCCGACTTCCTCCCCGCTGCTCCTGGGTGTGGCTGGGGTGGGGGGGAGGCGATGAAAGCCGGCAGGGGGCCTGCTGGGTTACCGTCCTGCTGGAGCCTACTGTGTGTGCAGGGGAGGGTGAGACTAGGCTCTGCCAGGCTGGTGGAGAGGTCCCTGCAAATGCTGCAGTCCTGCGCTGGACAGGTGGAAAGGCCACCCCATTGTCTTTCACCCCCCTTTCCAGAAGCCCTAACCCCCAGAGCACTTGAAGAAGGGGCCTCCTCCCAGGACTCCCTCCGCAGGGAGTCTTCTGTGGACCTGTTCTGGAGAGCCGCCCAGGGTGGGGGCTGTGTGTCAGAGCAGGTGCCCTCAGGGCCCTAGGAGAAGGTGGAGGGTGGGGCGGCCTCGTGCTGCCCAAACTTGACTTTGTGGTTCACGGGCTGCTTTGACTGCAGACTGCAGAGCCCGAGAAAGAGGGGGCTTTCACTTCCTGGGGGGAGGGTGGTCTGGCCCACCCACAGGGCTGCAAGGATCCCAGCTGGCCCCTTGCCCTGTGGCCCCTCAGCCATGTGGCTGGCCCTGGCTTTGCCCAGAGTGGGCCCTAGTGGTGGGGGGGGGGGAGGGAGAGAGGAAGAGGGGCAAGGAAGACTGCCCCAGGTTAGGTGAGCCCCTCCCTAAATCCAGTCAGAGCTCATGTGGACACTTTGGCACTGGACAACTGGCATTGGGTAGATCTGGGGTGGGAGGTGCTTCCTGGGGCAGGGACATGTTCACAGTGAGTCTTGGTGTGTAACATGGGGGGACAGTGGCAGCCAGCACTTGTGTGTGCTTCCCCACAGCTTCCACCCAGGGGCTGACCCAGAGATCTCTGTACATCTCTGCCCAGGGCTGGGCCCTACTGTGGATGCTTGGCCTGAGCAACGGTGGCCAGGAGAGGGGGAAGGCCCTAGGTTTATAGTCTGGCACCCTTCCCCCAGTAAGAAGAGGACCAATGACACCTGCCCTGTGTCTACCCTAGGTTCGAGTCTGGCGGTACCTGAAGGGCAAAGATGTGGTGGCCCAGGAGAGCCTGCTGGACGGTGGCAACAAGGTAGTGATCAGTGGCTTCGGAGACCCCCTCATCTGTGACAACCAGGTGTCCACTGGGGACACCAGGATCTTCTTTGTGAACCCTGCACCTCCCTACCTGTGGCCAGCCCACAAGAACGAGCTGATGCTCAACTCCAGCCTCATGCGGATCACTCTGCGGAACCTAGAGGAGGTGGAGTTCTGTGTCGAAGGTGCGTGGGGAGGTCCATGCGGGGGCCAGGGGTAGAGGGGGAAGGCTTGGTGGTGGTGGTCCTCTGGTGGGAACCAAGGGGAGTTTGCTGTGGGTTGGAGCACACACTGCCTGGCTATGGTCCCACCTCATTTCTATTTCCCGGCTCCCTGGCCTCTCAGCTGCATCTCTCTCCATCCAGCAGTCAGAGCCCAATGCCTGGCTTCAGCCATCTTCCAGCTTGGAGGGGAAATAAGCCCCAGCCCTGCAAAGGGACCAGCCTCCTCTTTCTCTCCCGCTTTGCCCCTCCAGCCTGCCACACTCCCCATGGAGGGCCTTTTTCCAGGGGAGGGGCAGGGACCAGGTGAACAAGCACCAGCTGTCAGGCTTCTGCAGAATCCTGAGCGTCTAGACTGGACCCACACCACTTTTGGGCATAGGGATTGGAGGATGGGGGCTGCCTATGTGATCTAGAGGCCTGCGGTTTTTGGATCCCCTCCTGGCTTCTAGGAAGTGACCAGTCACATGATGATCCAGAGTTCCCTGCTTCCCTAGGACAGCCCCAGTGCAACGTTGAGACCCTTGGCAGGAGAATGTCGCCCCCACTTCCTGTCTGTTCCCTCATGGCCGCCTGGAAAGGGATGTAGGCTGGGGGACAGAAACTTCCTCTTCGGGCAGTGGTGGGGGTCTTGATTTCCGGTCCTCTGCTGGCCAGTGGGGAAGTCCTACCTCCCCTCTGCCTTTCTGCCTTGGTGCTGACTTGGCTCCTGAGGGGTATTTCTGGGACCCTGCCTCCATGCTGACCTGGGGAGCACTGTGCCGAGGGAGGGGCGGAGCTGTGGCCTCTTCCCAGCTGTGATCAGCTGCTCCTGGGCAGCCCCAGGTCCCCTGGGTTGGGCCCTGCTCAGCACAGGCTCAGCGGTGGGGGTGGGGGGGGTCTAGCCAGACCATTCCACTGGGCAAAGACCCTGGCCCTGCTCTGGAAGCTGTGGTCAGGGAAAAGGTGGGGCAGAGCATGGAGGCAGGGAGGCCCCTACATTTGGGGATGAGTGGGGCTGAGGAGGGGCTGAAGAAGGAGGGTCAGTGCTGAGGCCATCTCAGTCTGCAGGATCAAGAGAGTGAATCATTAACCTTAGGGCTGGGAGGGTCCAGCCCGAGGGTCCATGACTCAGTAACTGAGGATTTGCTTTGGGGTCAGAGGTCAGACAGAGGGAGGGTCACCTGGGCAGATCAAGGTTCCGCATCTGTCCAAGTCTGCTGTGCTATGCCAGGCCCTGGCTTTTCTGCTGGGAATGCCCAGGCTAAGCAGAGGGACAGCTGGGAAGAAGGGTCCAGGAGGAGAGCCCCCCCCAGGGAGTGGATGTGACTGGACCTGCTGAGGGTGGCTGGCACTTAGGGACCCAGCATGCAGCCAGTGGAGGATTCTGGGAGTGGCCAGGGAAGAGGGTGGTGGGGACATGACTGGGGGCTTGCAGGTAGGGCCAGAGGGTTCTGAGAAGCACCCAGGGAGAAGAGGCTGAATGAGGAGTCTGGGTTCCCCTGTAGGGTGCTGGGGAATGAGGAGTCTGGGTTCCCCTGTAGGGTGCTGGGGAGCCTGGAGGCTTTGAGCAGGGGTTACCTGGATCTCTGTTTTGGAAGCCCAGCCCAGCCCTGGGTGGACTTAACAAAACCAATGGGACCGTGTGTGTGTGTGTGTGTGTGTGTGTGTGTGTGTGTGTGTGTGTGTGTGTGTGTAGGGGGGGATGCTGGGACAGGAACCATGCATCAAGGAGCCAGGGACTAGACTGAAGAAGGCTGTCTTTTGCTCACCCCTCTCAAGCTGGGCTGGGGTGGAAGTGGGCCCATTGGCTGTTATGCAGGAGATTCCCTCCACTCCAGGCCTTCTTGGAGCCAGGGCCTCAGTCTGTGATGGGTAGATGGACAGGGATTGGACCAAAACGACCCTCCCCTCTGACTCTCACTCCCCCAGCCCCCCCCCCTCATGCTGCCCCACCTCTGCAGGGCACAGGATTAGCCTCTGTCTGGGTAGTCTCTGGTCTGCCTTGGTCACCCCTGTGATTTCTGGGTTCCGCTTCCTATGGGAATCTGGTCCTGGAACATTCCCTCCCTAACCCTCCCTGGGCACCGCCCTGAAGGGCACCTGCTGCTGAGCCACATACCTGGCCTCCCTTCTAGAGCCTTTTCTCCCTCAGTTTCTCCCCTGGGCCAACTGGGACTTCCTGGCCCTGTCCAGTCATCCCCTCCCCCAGTCGCAGCCCCCAGGAAGGCTCCTCCTCCTCCTCCTCCTCCTCCTCCTCCTCCTCCGGGAGCCACATTCCTGGCATAACTGAGACAGGTATGTGCCCCTCCCTCCTTGTCACCTTTGGGGCCTCCCCTGCTCCTCCGGAAGGAGACCCCCATCCTCTGCTTTGTCAGGGAAGTAGCATAGCCTCTCCCGAGCCAGCTGCCCTGTGGGAACCTGCTCTGGGCAGCCCTCTGCCACCTTGTTCTGGTCTGGATGCTCCTCCCACCCTACCTCTCTCCTGTCACCTCCCACCCCACCTTGAGAGGGCTGTCTGAGCACTGCCCTGAAGCCCCCTGGAGGAACACAGGCCTGGCTAGGGGCCCTTCCCTCCCCTCTAGGAGCCAGGAGCAGAGAAAGGAAGTGTTGTCTGCCCCTGCAGGGCCTGGCACAAGGACAGGGCAGGGGGCCAGGGTCGGAGTGAGCCTGGCGTCTGCCCAGCCTGGCCCTGCCCAGTCCTAAAGCCAGGGTCCTGGCACACATGCTCCTGGGTCTGGCCTGGTCAGCCTCTTCCTCCCTGCCAGGCCAGCTGTTCAGGCCTTTGGGAGGGCAGTTCTGGGCAGGTTAGGGAAGTGCTGGGTCCCTCCTGTGCATGGGGGCATCCTGACCCCACACCAGGCTCTTCACACCAGGCCCCTAGGCTCCCAGGAGGCCTCTGGGCTGCAGGAGGACTGCCTTCCAGGGGGGCTGGCTCCCTCTGGTCTACTCAGCTGTCCCCTCAACTCCCCCACATTCCTCATGCTCATGTGGGAGGTAGTGGCTCCCTATCCCTTCTAGACTCCAGGTTCCAGCCTAGCCCTAGGCCCCACCTAGTGCCCTGAAGGGCCCTCCCCCTGGCAGGTCAGGGCTGGAATCGGCCTCCTTTCATCCCACCTGGGTGCCATAGAAGTTGGGGCTTGGGGCCTCCTAGGGTGGGTTTGTCTGGTCTTTGGCTCCCCTGGGCCCCTGGAGCAGCCCTGAGGTGGGCTTTGCTCAACAAAACCAAGGGATTGGTGATGCCAGCCATTCTGTGGGGGTGACCCCCCCTTTAAGCAGGGAACAGAAAGCAGGACTGAGCTGGTGGAAGCAGCTCTTGGGTTTTTCCAGACCCACCCCACTCCCTTGATCCCCACCCAGAGAAGAGCCCCAGCCTCCATTCTCCCCTGCAGATTGGAAGTGGAAAAAAGTTGTTTTGAAACTGCCCTCCCTTCTCCGCTGGGGCCTCCCCCCAGTGGGTGCTGGACGAACAGACTCTGTTGGGGCCTGCCCCAGCCCTCACAAGCACCCTTGTGGGTGTGGGACCTGCAGCCTAGAACCAGGGAGCCAGAGGGCCAGGGAGGTTGCTCTTGAGGGTGGAGGTCAGCTGGTCAGGGCACCGGCCCAGGTCTGAAGCCAACCCCCAGACCCCCCAGCTGGAGGTGCAGGGGGCTGTTCTAGAGGAGGCAGGGGGCCGGCCCACGCCAAAGGCCAGGGGGCCAGCCACAGCTAATTTCTGGTCTCCCTGCTGCTATCTGGCCAGTGGGACTTCTTCCCACCCAGCAGTTCTGCTCCCTTTCTGAAGGACTAATCCCCCAACCCCACAGGGCCAAAGCCTGCCCCCCAGCACCACGGGAGTGTGGGAAACAGCTGTAGAAACACCCCCCCCACACACACACACACACAGTCCTTTACCTCCACTTGTGGGACCCAGGCCAGCTGCTCACTTCAGAGCTGGGGGTGAGGCCTGGAAGGGCTGGGGATGGACTCCCTCTCCCACCCATGCTGGGCTGGGGCTGCTGAGGTCACTATGGTAGCCCCACCCACCTGGCACTTGCCCCCACCACCACCACGTGGAGGAGGGCTCTGTCCCTGCACCTCCTGCCTACTGGGGATGTGGCTGGATGTGGCCAGAGCTGGAGAAGGTCTCTGGTGGAGCCTCCCTTGGAGAGGGAGGGGAGGCTCCCCTCCAAGGGGCCCCTCCTGGCGCAGATCCTGAGAACTTCCTCTGAGGAAGGCCCCCTGCAGGGGCTGCTTACAGCTGAACCTGGGAAAGGGAAGCTGGCTCCTCCCCTGCACCCCCCCCCCTGTGGAGTGGAGGCGTGGGAGAGGGGAGCACTGTTCTCACCAGCAGGGCTGCTTCCAGCTCTGTGGACTTGCTTGTGCTCCCACTGTAGCCTCAGGTGTATGGATCTGTGCGCTGGGGTTCCTCCTGCATGGTCACCCTGAGGGTAGGGCGCTGAGGTGTGGGTGGTGGGGAGCCTCTGTTGGTGTCTGAAGGGCCAGCCTGGCCTGTCCCGTGCACATGGGATTCTCCTCTCTGCTTGCTGGTTGTCCAGTTCACCCCCACCCACCCTGTCCAGTGGGGCTGTGCTGACCGAGGAGGGGCTCTATCTCTGGGAGTGCTGAGGTGGTGTGCCCATCTGAGATGAAGGGCACACTTGGTGAGGCTGCTGCCAGGGACAGGAGAGTCCTGGGGCCGGTGGGCCTCACTGACCCTCACAAGCCCTGAGGCCAACAGAGGCCTCCACCCCTGCCCCAGAGCCAGACAGGGCTTGGTCTGAGCTGCGTAGGGCAGTTAGGCATCAGGCAGAAGGGCATCTGTCACCCTCCTTGCCCACCACTTGGCCACCCACGCTGGCCCTAGGAGAAGCTTCAGCCTGGTGTGGCTGTGGAACACCTGCCCCGTGCCCACAAACGGGAGGTCCCATGCACAGCGGGGGAAGTACTGGCCAGCACCCAGGCTGGTGGGAGGGGAAGGGGATGTGTGCCCACTTCTCCTGGGGGGGAGTCCTCACAGAGCCACCGAGCGCTGCCTCTGCCACCTCCACGGGGCCCTGCCAGGGTCAGGGTGGCTCCCCAAGGAAGCCAGGTGTGAACAGTGAATTGAGTGGTGAAGGTGAGCAGGGAACCGCAGGTGCTCCCTGCAACTTGGGTGAGGGAGGGAGAAAAGTGCTGTGGACCTTGGGAGGGGAGCCCTGGAAGCCAGAGGCTGTGACTCCCTGGTGGGGAGCATGCTGAGCCCCACCTCCTTCCTACCTGACACACCTGCACTCCCCCAGCAGGGAGCTTGTCCTCACTCCCCCACCAGCACCTCTGCCCCTTTGTCCCTCCCTCTGCCTTTCCTACACACACCACCTCCCCAGCACCTCCACGCACTCCTATTGTGTCCGCTTGTCCCATCTGGTGCCTCTTGTCTGGGTCAGCATGGCTCAACTCAGCAAGGACACCAGAGTCTCCTGACCACACCTGGGTGCCACCCTGGCTCCACTGCATTCCCTTTTCTCCTGAAGGTGGGCAGGGCCTGGCTGAACTGGGTTAGGGGCTGCCTGGAAGGGGAGGGACCTAGGACATGTGGCCCCACTGCATCCCTGCCTTTTCTTGGGTACCTGCTCAGCTCACAACCCCTTGGCCATTATTGCAGAGGCCCAGGTGGGGTTCCCCCCAGATCATGAAGTCTGAGGAGCTGATCCTGCTGTCCCCCCAGATCACCACACTGGCCTCCTGCTCACCTGCAGCTTTCTGTGCCTGCCTCCATATCGGGTCTTGGTAGTTGCCTCTTGCCTCTGGGGGCGGTTCCTGCAAACTGTACAAGTCCTCCTCCCCCCACTACTAGTGTGTGTGTGCAATATTGCCACTAGAGACCACAGCGACAATCTGGGCTTGGTTTGAAACTGCCACAGTGTAGCCTCCTCAGGGCGAGCTGAGGACACTGAACCCCACCCAGGGAGGTGCAGATGGCCTGTTAGGGCTGGCTGGTGACCAGGCAGGGCAGGGCAGAGAAGTGACGGGTGGGAATGGGGCAGTCGGGCAGCAGCCCTCCAGGTCTCCTGGCTCTCCTATGAGCCATCGCTCACAGCAGTGCCACTTCCGCTTAAACCCACCACCTTGCATAGCAGGCTGTTTGCCAGGGTGGGGAGGGGGTGAGCACAGGTCTGAGGAGGGCACCTCCAGACCTCACCTGAGGCTGGGGAGAGGAACCCCTGGAGGCTGCCCCCTTTCGGGTGGCTGGCCCAGGCCCAGCAGCGACGTCCTGCTGTGAAACGCCCATTGTCTGCTAAGGCCGAGGGGGAGGGGACAGCGCCGCCTGAGACTGGACACCGGGAGGCCATGGGATAGGGGCACTGCCCCGCCCCCACCGTTGTGGCCACACACCTGGGCGGCAGGGCCAGGCCAGTGCAGTGAGCGCCGGCGCCGCCAAGGCAGCTGTTTCCCTTTCGAGCAGAGTAGGCCCCGGGAACCCTTGGCAAGGGGGCAGGCTGGCCTCCACCGCGGCCAGATGGAGGTCTGACGGTGCGTCTGCAGGTGGCGCCCGGGAGAGGCCCCTGCCTGGGAGAGCGTGCATGTGCGCATGTGCAGTGTGCGCCAGCCCCCGTAGCGCAGCAGCAGCTCCACTCTGTGGGCTCCCTGCCATCCCGCCCCCACCCCACCCGACCCCATCCTTTACGAGGGAGCCCCTCGGGAACGGAGGGAGGGGTTATCTGCATGAGAATGGACCTGCCGGCTGCTAGTGGGCGGGACTTTCCACCCTCTCCAGGCCCACCCCCACCTTCTCAGGCCCAGTCTGTCCACCCGTCTGCGGGCTTGGGGTCACGCCCAGTGTGTGCCTTGGGGTGGGGAGCAGGCTTTGTGTTGCATGAGGGTGTGATGCTCAGTGTACATGAAGGTGGGGGCGGGCGTATAGCCCCGTGGCTTGCGGCAGAACTGGACTACCTAGTGTGTGGGCATATGTGTGCAGTCGCATGTGCTGGGGGGGGGGGAGCCCAAAGGGGCGGGACTGTTTCCTAGCTCAGAGAATCCCGTTCATTCCCAGGGCATGAGCCTGCGTGGGCTGGTCCGGGCTGAATGATTTTGTCTGAAGATCCCAAAATAGCTCCAGTAGTCTGAGCTCCCCTCCCCCGCTGGACCTGGGCCTCAATGGCTCTTTGTCTCTTGAAGGCATCCCGCCCCTGCAGGGGGCACAGACACTCACTGGGGCTTGGTGGGGCCCGGCTGCCTGCCTGGTTCCCTTTCCCACTGGCTGGGCCCTAAGGGCTCTAAGTCCCATTCTCAGTGTTGGTCTGAGCCGGCTAGCCCTCTCCCCACCATGTGAGCATCAGAAGACCAGCCCCTGGACACCCCTTCAGTAGCAGGTCCCCCTTGGGGGCCAAGCTTCCCAGGTGGCCTTTGCGGTTTCCTCTGCCAGCCCTTGCCAGTGGCTCCCATTACTACTCAGACACCCCCCCCTTCCTGGCTTCCTCCTGCACAGCACACCTGGGCAGCAGGTGGCAGCAGTGTGGTGTATGTGGCCTGCTGAGCACTGCTTGGGCTTGGTAACCCTGACTCTTTCTGTGGGTCCCTCTCTATGCCACCAGTGAGAGGCACTTGAGAAAACTGCATGAGCGATGCTGTGCTTCCCACACTGAGTCCTGCTTGGCTTTCTTGGCTCTGGGCCAAGCCCATCCCTGGGAGATAAAAACTCAGACCCTGCCCTGGGTGTGAAGGCCTGGACACTATCAGTGGGCAGCGGACAGTGCCAGGGTCCAGAGGGGTGGTCAGGGCAGGAGGTGAGGGGCTGGGGTGGGGCTTCCAGGTGGTTTGATGGTTTGCTGCCCTGCACTTGAGGTGTGGGGACCCCACTTTGTTTTAGATTTTCCTGCAAGTTTTCATTAGAATAGTGGTTTTCAGAACCACAAGGGATGAGAGGACCCCCAACACAGGTGACGGGGATGTGTGATGGGGCAGGGGTGACTCCCCTGAGGGATGTGGTGCTCAGTGCTTGGCTGTGGGATGGAAGGCCTGGGAGCAGAGGACAGGGTACTGTGCTGGGTACCAGGTGGCTGTCCCAATTGAGGTGGAATTGGTAGGATACAGGGTAGCCAAGCTTTTGGAGGAACCTGCCTGACCAGGAGAGGGTGGACAGGGAGGGGACTCTAAGTAGAAGTTATTTCTGACCAGTGGGTGCAGGGTCCTGGGAACCTAGGAAGGGCCCCCACACCTAGGACTGCAGGGCGGGGGTGTGGTCAGCGTTTCTCTACCAAGGTGTACTGAGATGAGTCTGGGGAGGACCTGCTGACAGCAGATGCTGAGACGTGACTGGAGTGTGCATGGGTGGCTGAGTGTGCAAATGTTGGGGTAACCGAGTGTGGTGTGAGGCTGTCAGGGTGATTTCAGCTGGGGTGGAGGTTCGATGAGTGCCTGGAAGGGTGCAGCCAGGCCCAGAAAAGAAGACTCTGTTCAGGGAGGATGTGGTACCCATGGAAAGGGGTGCAGGGCTGTGTGAGGGTGACACTGAGGTTTCTCCAGATGACAGCAGGTGGTGGAGAGTGCAGAGAAGTGAAGGTGTTTGCCCTGGGGATGGTCCCCTATGGAATCCTGACCAAGGAGGGTGGATGTGCCTGGACTGGTCGCCATGGCGCAGGGGTTCCCAGCCACGAGACCTCTCCATCCGCGGTGCCCCCAGGCCTACCCGGGAGCCGAGGTCAGGGAAAGTGGTGACCTCAGGAGCCGGATGTGGAGACGCCTGATGCTGGGACTGGGGTCCCAGGGGGGCCTCGCTCTCGGCCCCTCCCAGCCACCCGCCGTGGTGTCATGTCCTCGCGTTCCCACGGCAGCCGCTGGGGGGCGCTCCAGACTCGCGGGATTGCTTTGGGAGTTCCGACAGCTATTTGCATACGGTGGATTTGCCTGGGGTTCATTTGCATGTTTTCTCTCAGCACAGCGAAGGGAGTTGGAGGTGCACGGTGCACGGGTGGTTTCAGGTGTTGCTGTCAGATCCTAGGAGGGGGGTGGGCGAGGCCCACCCTCCAGCTTGCACCTACTTAGGGATATCACACCCCACCTGGGCACCCTCTCCCTCCCCACATACCCTGGTGGAGCCAGCAGGGCAGACACAGGCACACACGGACTGAATCTTAGAACCAGGTCTTGCATGCAGGGTCCAGGCTGCTGTGGTGACTCAACGAAACTCACAGCCCCTCCGGGTACTGGCCCAGCCTCTGCCCACGAACAAGCCCGCTCCCACCACACCCCTGGGCCGTGCCCCAGCCCTCCGAGTTCCTACCTCTGTCCACTCCTCACCCGGGGCCCACCACCAGCCTCCTCTCTAGCCCCAGGCACCTGGCACGCCCCTGCCCCTACCTCCTGCTCCTCCCCAGCCCCTGCCCCCTTTCCAGCACCATCTGCCCCCATTTTCAGGGCCTACCTCCTGCCCCTCCCCAGCCCCTCCCTTGGTCCCTGGCCAGCACCCACGCCCCCAGCCCCTGCCCCAGCTTTGATCCCCACCCCAGCGCTGCCCTTTCATACCTTTTGTGAGGCTCTCCAGTCCTCTGTCAGCCTATCTTCTCTGTTCCAAGCTGAGACTCCCCACGGACACCAGTCCCCCGGGCATCTTCCTTTGTCTCTGCTTTCCGCCCTCCCTCCGCGGCGCCCCTCGCCCCTCACTCACCGCCCCAGCCCGCCCCAGCCCAGCGAGGGCGAGGGCTAGGGCCGCCGCTACTGCCGGAGGCGGGCGCCTCCGCTGCCGGCTTTATTCTCTCCGACGCGGTCGCTCCTCCCGCCGCTGCCATCGCGCCCGCGCTCTCCCAGGCACGAGCAGCAGGCCCCGCGCCCGCGCCCTGCGCCCCGCGCCCGCGGTCCCGTTGGCCTCTCCAGTGGCGCGGGCTCCAGCAGACAGCGCCGGCTGGCGGGCAGAAGGGTTGTGCCCGAAAGGGTGGCCCTGGCCCTCGGTCCTGCTCCTCCTGCCTCGGAGCCTGCATTTGGGATTTCTACTCCCGGAGAATTCTGCACACCTCCCATTATGAGCCCGCAGGGCTGGGGAGGGCCCGGCGTCCCTCTGGCCGAGGTTGGGGTTGAACTTTGAGAGCCCAGCTGCTGTCCGCTCCCCCAGGGGACCCAGGATGGGGGCAGTAGCCCCGAAGAGGCCTAAGGGCGCTCCGTGAGGACCCCCATGCCTGACAGGGGCCAGAATTGGGCCATGCCTCCTTTGCCGCTGGAGCGGGGCCCTGGGCAGCAGCCCGGTGCCTCCCTGCTGGTGCGGTACTTCATGATCCCCTGCAACATCTGTCTGATCCTGCTGGCCACCTCCACGCTGGGCTTCGCTGTGCTGCTCTTCCTCAACAACTGTACGTGGCTGCTGGGCGGGGCCCAAGTGGCCCTGTGTCTGCTGGCAGCCCTGCTTCCCAGCTGCCTAGGGTTACAGGGCAGGTGGGGTCACCACCAGGCCAGGGGCTACCTGTATCTTCTGGGGTTGGGATGGGTCCCTCTGAACCCCTGGGCCCCTTGAGCCTGTTCTTGGGCTCCTGGTGGGGCTGACCCTCAGCCTGAGGGGCAGAAGCAACTTTATGTGGAGTTGGGAAGGAACATCTGCACTGGAAGTGGAGGTTCAGGAGCAGGGACAAGGCCTGAGCAGGGCTCATCTGGGGACGCAGCTGATATCTGATTTTGCTACTGGGACCCCACTTGACAGGTCCTGACCATGCAGCCAGAGGGGTCTGTATCCCCATCCCTAAGGTCTTGGCCAGCCCCTGGGGGTCAGGGCTGAACACCTGAGCTCGCAGCCACCTAGCCTGGATCTCTGAGGCTGGGTCGGATGTGGAAGACTGGGTTCAGAGGGGCCTAACTCGGAGATTTTTTTTTTTCAGACAAACCTGGGACCCACTTCACACCAGCGCCTCTGGTGCCTCCTGATGGTGAGTAGGGCCTCCACATGGGGTGCCAGATGGGCAGGGCACTCTTGGGGCTGGGTTTCTACTTGCACGCCAGGAGTGTTAGGTGTGTCTGAGGAGGAATGAGGCTGGGCAAGGGGCCTGGTTCTTTCTGGGGAGTCTGTGGGGGTGGGCAGTGCAGGGCTTTACTTTCTCTGGATCTCAGCCTCAAAATTGGGAGGGAACATGTCCAGGACCCCAAGTTAAGAGATGCTGTCAGGCAGTGCAGGTGGGTGGAGGGGGCTTCCTCTCCTTTGTCCAACCATCTCCCTCTTCAGGAAGGGGTGGGGCTGGAGACAGACAGAAGCCCAGAGCGGAAACTGGGCTGGTGGGGAGGGCCTCTGCATGACCAGGGACAGCTGTTTGAGGAGGGGCCTGGAAGGCCTGGGTCTGTCCCTGGGCCTGAGCAGGCTGGATGGGGAGGGCGTGGTGATGGAGGGGTGGGCTGACCTCTTTGACCCCTTTGTGGGATGGGGTGGGCCTCCCCCAGGCTGCCAGAGGACAGGCCTCTGTAATTAAGTTAATGTCAGAGGGGAAGAGGACTCAGTGCCACAGAAGAGCGAGGACCACAGCACCCCTCGCCCGGCCCTGGTCCTCAGCAGGCAGCAGGAACTCCCAGTCCACTCATGGTCCTGCCGTCACTGGGTCCCCTGCCAGGCGGGTACCTGCCAAGGTTCCCAGAGAAAATGTCCAGAACTATCTGTATGTGGGGGAGAGGGAGTGTGGCTTTGTCCTGACCAGGACCACTAGGGAGACTCCTGGGCTGGCCTGGGGTAGGGGCAAGGCCTGGGTTGCACACTTAGTCTGGGTTACTTCCTGGGTCTTGGGGGTGGGGGATGGTGGCTGGAGGAGGTGGCCTGGCATTGGCAGGCCTTGTTTCCTCTGCCCACAGCCCTGTGCTGGGAGGTGAAGACAGGGTAGGGGCTTCCCTGGGAGTGGGAAGCTTAAGTACCCAGAAGTAGTAGCTGAGCACATGCAGGTGGCACGTACCTGTAATCCCAGCACTTGGGAGGCTGAGACAGGAGGATTGCAGGTTAGAGGCCAGCCTCAGCAACTTACTGAAACCCTGTTTCAAAATAAAAAGGGGGACAGCTAAGGGTATAGGTTGGAGGTAGAATGCCCCTGGGTGCCATCTCCAATACCACAAAAAAGCGGGGGGGAAGCAGGAGCTAGATTGAGAGGTGTGCAAGATGGAGGGGGCCTCTTCTGTCCTTTGATGGCCATCTGGGCCGGGGTCATGTATAGCCAGCTGTCCTTTATTCCTGGAGGCTGTGATGTTGGAAAGCTGGCTAATGTACTTGGCCACTCCTAGTCCCAGGGGCCCTTGGCTAGGCAGCACTGGGGGTGGGGCGGTGGGAATGGTGATGTGGCTGTGGGCCACCTGACCTCCAACCTTGCAACCTGTGTCTGTTGGCCCCTAGCCCTCGTTCCCTCCTCAGGTTGCTTCACAGGACCCTGAAGGCCCCTCAGAACACCAAGCCCCACCTGGGTTGTGGGGAGGAGAGCCTATGGCCTCTAAGGTGCCTCTGCCTGGGGGATTGCTGTACTCCTCCTGAGACACAGGAACCCTTTGGGTCAGGGCAGCATGGCACCACTATTCTCCCCATGGGGAGAAGGCAGGTCTGCCCTGGGCTAGGCACTGAGTGTGGCCCGTGGGCAAGAGGCCTGCAGCCATCTGGACTTAAACTGGGCTCAGGTAGGGACGCGCCTCTCAGCATCTGAAGCCCAGAAGGCTGTGGGGTGTCCCTTTCCCCTACACGGTCCTCTGCATAACTACACACGTGGGTCCCTCATCCACACCCCAGCCATCTGTTGCACACATGCCATGGCCATCACCACGTGGACACATGTGGCCCAGAGCAGGGCTTGGGGCATCTGCTCCATCCCCCACCCACCCGAGACCAGGAGGAGAGTTAAATATACTAGCAGCAGCCGTGGCTATAAAAAGCCCCGGCCACCTCCGCGCTACAGCAGAGAGCTTGGCGGGGCGGGAAGCTCAGTGGCCAGGGAGAGGCCCCCACTGGGGACTGAGTGAGGCAGGCATGATGGGCACCAGAGGCAACCCACCAGGTCCTGTGTGCCACCTGTGTTTATGAGGGTCAGAGTGTGTGCAGTGGCTAGAAGCATGGGTGGGTCTGAGCCCAGCTCAGCAGTGTGACTGTTGGGGTCTCCGCTGTCCCTCAGTTTCCTCTTCTGCCCAGTGGGCTCCAGCAGGAGCACTGTGTGTGACGGCGCAGGGTGGTGCCCGACACGTAGGGCATGGGTGTTATGACCGGCTCTGCTGGCCTGTGTGCGAGTGGACTTGCATGTGGGGTCGCTACAAACGGTGGGCTCTGTGTTGGTACCTATTCTTAAAGTTCAATTAAGAAACTTGTCTTGCCTCCACGATCTTCTAGTCCCATGGCATAGAGAGTCACGTACAGGGGCAATGATGGCACAGGTAACCATGATAGCAGCCCCTTGCTCAGTTGAATGTCTAGAGTGTGGGAGGAATGGGGCTCTTCCTGGAGGTGGCGATCACTGACCTGACTTGAGAAGTTACTTTGTCCTGGAGCGGGGACAGAAGTAGGGACGAGCACTGTGTGCTCTGAGCTCAGTTTTGCTGCAGAATCTCATTGGGCGGTAGAGCCAGGTGCAGGTCTCAGTGGGTAGTAACACACTGCCCACCCAGGAACAGATGTCCTTGGCTGTGGAGTCAGAACCTTGGGAGAGGTCTGGCTGGGCAACCAGATGTAGAGAGATGGCTGAGCCCGGAGCACAGACACATGGCAGCTGCCCAAGGAGCCCAGGTGCAGGGGGGTGACTGGATCCTTGACCCTGGGGTTGGACCCTGGAGGAGTCCTTGCTCAGCTGGTCTGGCTGAAGCCCAAGAGCATAGCTGGGCATCAGTCAGTGCCTGTCAGACTTGGCCTGGGAGTCCCAGGGACCTTAGACAAGAGAGGGCTGAGGCAGGTGCTGGGCGGGGGAGGGAGGACATCCAGACATGGAGAGGGGCACTGGTGGATGTGGCCTGAGCCTGGATGGTGGTGACAACAGCCCTGTTACTATACATGTCACTGTATGTGTTGTAACACACACTGCATGTAGTGCTTTTTCTGGGCACCCTCCAAGCTCCGCAGACATGGACCCACTTAAGCCCACAGCCTTGGGAAGCAGGTCCTGTTATCCCCTTGCACAGAAGGGACCACTGAGGCACAGTGGGAGACAGCCTGGCTCCAGGATCTGAGGGAACATAGTGAAGTGGGGGACCGGGGAGGCAGGCTGAGGCTCCTGTTCCCTCAGCCTTCTGGGGTGGGGGCAGGGACATCCAGACAGGCAGGCAGAAGCCTGGGGTGGGCTGTTGCCATTAGCAACTGTTGACTCCAGCCCCCAATGCACCCCTGCCCTCCTAGGAGATGGGGAGGGGACTTCCTTCCACCTCATTTCCCTAGCCTGCCGGGAGTGATGGGGCCCTGCCCCCATGACTTATTAATGATAATTGGACTAAATTAAACATTTATTAGATTCAGACATCTCCAGCCCCTAATGAGCCCGCCTCTCCCATGATGCACTGTCTTAAGTGGGGGCCTCAGGAGCCAACCTGCCCCCAGGCCCAGTGCTGTGCTTGGGACGGCTACCCTGGGCTCTCCCTAATGTCCCTGCTTCCTCTTCATGTAACACTCAGTGAAAGGGACAGGGCCTCTCCAAGCCTGCCCCATGGGCTGCTGCAAAGTGTGCTGGGCACTGCTGTTTTTGACATTAAGAATCAAGATGTTAGGGAATAAAGTGACAGGGCCAGCTCTGTGCTGACAGGTGCACGAGGCCCAGTGGAGCAGCTGCACCGGGAGGGGGCTCCGGGAGGGCAGTTCCTCGGTCCCCTGGGCCTCAGGAGGGCACTGAGGGAGGTGCTAAGTGACCCCAGGGAGAGAGGCCACCATCAGCTCAAGGTTGGGGTGGGAGCGGAGTGAGGGCACGCACTGGGCCCATGGGGGGGTGACCAGGAAGTAGAGACAGGCAGAGGACCTGCAGGCAGCAGAGATGTGCTTTTGGAGGGGAGGGGAGCCTCTGGAGGAGCAGAGAAAGTGGGAGAAAGGGGCCTGGGGCCAGGCTCTGGGTGCTGGGCTAGGCTTCTGGCCCAGGGGACCCAGCAAGTATGGAAGGTGGAGGATGGGCAAGGAGCCAGAGGGCGGAACAGAGGGCTGGCCTCAGAAGGCCCTAGAGCTGGTCCTCTAATGATGCAGGAAGTAGCAGGGTCTCATGGCCTGGGGTGGGATGAGCCTGGGCTTTGTGGGATGACAGGTGAGCAACTCTGAGGCTGGTGTGGGAGAGAGCTCCACTGTGGTGGGCTTTGAATAGGTGCCCTGCCTTGTCATGGGGACACGGGTGCCCCTCTCTATAGTTGTAGTTTGTGGAGAATGGGCATGGGGAGAATGTTCTCCCATGAGGAGGGGGTCCTAGGGCTGGTGGGGGAGCCCTCCAGGGGCAGGTCTGAGGGTGGGGCAGCCCTGTGGGTATGCATGTGAGTGTGTCCATGGCAAGGTAGCACACGCTGGTGGCCGGACTCAGACATGTGTGGTCATGGGTGTGTGGATGTGCCTGTGTGGTTCAGTGAATGGGTGGTGTGCATTACCAGGGCTCTGACCACCCCTTCTTGGTCCAACCCCAGCGTGCAGGGGGATGCTGTGTGGCTTCGGTGCTGTGTGTGAGCCCAGCACCGAGGATCCAGGCCGGGCCTCCTGCGTGTGCAAGAAGAATGCTTGCCCAGCGGTGGTGGCGCCCGTGTGCGGCTCTGACGCCTCCACCTACAGCAACGAGTGCGAGCTGCAACGTGCCCAGTGCCGCCTGCAGCGGCGCATTCGCCTGCTCCGCCGAGGGCCCTGCGGTGAGTGAGTGTGTGTGGGCAGTATGGGGGGCAGGCCAGATGGCCAGCACCAGCATGACCCCACCCTGCCCGCCCACAGGGTCCCGGGACCCCTGCTCCAATGTGACCTGCGGCTTCGGCAGCACTTGTGCGCGCTCAGCTGATGGGCAGACCGCCTCCTGCCTGTGCCCTACAACCTGCCGTGGGGCCCCAGAGGGCACAGTGTGTGGCAGCGATGGTGTCGACTACCCCAGTGAGTGCCAGCTGCTGCGCCGCGCATGTGCACGCCAGGAGAACATCTTCAAGAAGTTCGACGGCCCCTGCGGTAAGCTCCAGCCCTGCACATTACACACAGCCCCTCCATAAATGCGCAGGCCATGGCCCCTGACCCTGGTCCTCTCCTCCCAGATCCCTGCCAGGGAGCGCTCACAGACCTGAGCCGCATCTGCCGTGTGAACCCGCGCACACGGCACCCTGAGATACTCCTGCGGCCGGAGAGCTGCCCATCCAGGCATGCACCCGTGTGCGGGGACGATGGGGTCACTTACGACAATGATTGCATCATGGGCCGGGCAGGAGCTGCCCGGGGCCTGCTCCTCCAGAAAGTGCGCTCTGGCCAATGCCAGCCTCGAGGTAGGTGGCCCCAGGGAGACCCCACCTGTGCCCACCCTCACCATGCACGTGACCATGGGTGTTCTGGGGCTGCTGGTGGTCAGGGTTTGGGGCCTGCAGTGGGCAGTCATGAGTTCCCACACCTGGAAGGGCCCCCATTCACCACCCCACATACCCAAGGGTCCCCTGCACACATGGGCACTGGTGTGGCACCCAGGCTCTCTGTGACCTCCTTGCCCACCCCCAGACCAGTGTGCCGAGGCTTGCCGGTTCAACGCAGTGTGCCTGTCCCGCCGTGGCCACCCCCGCTGCTCCTGTGACCGCATCACCTGTGATGGGGCCTATAGGCCTGTGTGTGCCCAGGACGGGCATACATATGACAACGACTGTTGGCGCCAGCAGGCAGAGTGTCGGCAGCAACGTGCCATCGCCCCCAAGCACCGGGGCCCGTGTGGTGAGCACTGTTGGGCCCGGCCGGAGCCGGCTGGCCCTGCCTCGGCCTTGCTCACCATCACATGCCATCTCCATCCCTCCTCATGGCCCCTGGGTCCGGGTGGGGCGGGTTGCTCTGGGAAGGCTGGGAGGAGGGTGCCTGGGACACCTGGGGAGGGTGGGGCAGGCAGGCCTGCACCTGGCCACGCTGACACTGCGAGTCCTTGGGTCTGCCTGTCCATTGTCTCTGTACTTCACAAGGGCACGGACCGCCCAGGCAGGAAGGAGTAGATGCAGCGCCAGGGTTTGCTCAGTCAGGATCTGAGGGGCCAGCAGAGGGTGGAGGCAGCTGGGCAGTGGCCAGCATGTCCCATGAGGACCAGGGCTGCCTGCCTCTGTGTTGGTCTCAGTTAGTCCTCTGTCCACCTTTCTGGTCTGTCTTTCTGCGTCTGTCTCTTCTCGGTCCTTCCCTCTCGGCTCCGCCTCTTGTGTCTTCCAGCCTGACCTGCTGGCAGGATGAGGTGCCGCGCCTGCCCGCCAGGAGCCCACAGCCCGAGGTCTGCCCCCGGCACGGCTGGGGGGGGGTGGCTCGCTGCTGCCTGGCCTTGTGGTCCTCAGAGCAAGTGGACAGACACCTCCTCCCCCTGCGGCCCTGGGTGTGACTCTGGGGTGCAGACTCCTCCCATCCTGGAGAGAGCCCCCACGAGCATGGGTTCCCGGGGCTGCTGGTGGTCGGGGTCAGTGGCCTGCGGTGGGCAGTCAGGAGGCTCCTGTGTCCCCATCTGCCTCTGTCCTGTGTCTGTCCCTTTCTCTGCTGTGTCCTGCGCATCTGGCTCTTCCTCCACCACCCCACCCTGGGAGAGGGCTGCTTCATGGAGCTGGGGGCTTGGCCAATGCTTGGGAGCAGCAGGGGAGCTGAGTGCCTGTCTTCCCCAGACCAGGCCCCGTCCCCATGCCGTGGGGTGCAGTGCGCATTTGGGGCGACGTGTGTTGTGAAGAATGGGGAAGCTGCATGCGAGTGCCAGCAGGTGTGCGCAGGAGTCTATGACCCCGTGTGCGGCAGCGACGGTGTCACGTACGGCAGCGCGTGCGAGCTGGAGGCCATGGCCTGTGCCCTTGGGCGGGAGATCCGGGTGGCCCGCAGAGGACCCTGTGGTCAGTGGTGGGCCAGGGGGTGTGGTGGGGGGGCCCCCCTGTTCATGTGGTGATGGAGCCCCCTCCCCAGACCGATGCGGGCAGTGCCGCTTTGGAGCCCTGTGCGAGGCAGAAACCGGGCGCTGTGTGTGCCCCTCGGAGTGCGTGGCCTCTGCCCAGCCCGTGTGTGGTTCTGACGGGCACACCTATGCCAGCGAGTGTGAGCTTCACGTCCATGCCTGCACACACCAGATCAGCCTGCATGTGGCCTCAGCCGGACACTGCCGTGAGTGGGGCCCCAGGGCCAGGCGGACTGGGGTCCCATGATACCCCAGCCAGGGTCTGCTGACTCCCGCCTGGCTCTGTATGCTGCAGAGACCTGTGGAGACACAGTGTGTGCCTTTGGGGCTGTGTGCTCGGCCGGGCAGTGTGTATGCCCTAGGTGTGAGCGCCCCCCACCTGGCCCTGTGTGTGGCAGTGACGGCGTCACCTACCGCAGTGCCTGTGAGCTCCGGGAGGCGGCCTGTCAGCAGCAGACACAAATTGAGGAGGCCCGAGCAGGGCCATGTGAGCAGGGTAGGTCTGGACAGCTGGTGTGAGCTGCTGGGTGCCAGCCTTGGCTGAGGACCCCGTGGGTGACACAGCCCTCCTTTCCCATAGCTGAGTGTGGCTCAGGAGGCTCCGGCTCAGGGGAGGACGGCGAGTGTGAGCAGGAGCTGTGCCGGCAGCGTGGTGGTATCTGGGACGAGGACTCAGAGGACGGGCCGTGCGTTTGCGACTTCAGCTGCCAGAGTGTCCTGAGGAGCCCGGTGAGCCCCCCATCCCTTTGGCTCTAGGCAGGCAGCGTGGAAGGGGCCGAGGCTGCCCACACTGACCATCCCCCTCCAGGTGTGCGGCTCAGATGGGGTCACCTACGGCACCGAGTGTGACCTGAAGAAGGCCAGGTGCGAGTCACAGCGAGAACTGTACGTTGCAACCCAGGGACCTTGCCGCGGTGAGTGCATCCCGGCCTGTGGCACTTTCTCCTGGATTTATGTAGCAACCTCTGTGTTCCTGTGTGTGCACGTTCAAAGATGTGTGCACATGCAGATGTGAGGCGAGTGGGCATTAGTGTGTACTGTGGTGCGCTTGTAGATATGGTTCAATTGCAGTACGGGCATGTGTCCAGACTTGGGAGGCTGAGGCAAGAGGATCACAAGTTTGAGGTCAGCTTAAACAACCTAGAGAGACCCCATCTCAAAAAAACAAGTGTGAACTGAGCGCTTACTACGTGCCAGGCCAGGCTTCCAGGCAGGAGGCAGCTGGGAAGCACAGGGCACCTCTGGGCACTTGTACCGTTGTGGGGTGGAGACTTAACAGTGGCCCAGTAAATATGTCACTTATTTGAGGTTTATCCACATGCAAGCTCACCTGTATGTTTGTGCATGTACACAGATGTGTGTTTGCACAGGTGTTAATGTGTACGGTTTTGGAGAGTCAACATTTGTACACAACTTTATGTGTAGGTGTGTGGTTTAACCTATGGTTGTGTGTGCATGAGTCTGTGTGTGATCTTTGGGTATTCTGCATGTATGTGGCCCCAAGTGTTTCATGTGTTCCATTTATGGACGTGTCTTGTATGTGTTGTGGTGACATGACCTCAGCCCCAGGTTCCCAGGCCCCAGTGAGCTTTGGTTTCAATGGGGATGAGCAGTCTCCCTAGAGGGGTGGGCCTGGGGTGGCCACCCAGCACTGCATGAAGTCTAAGCCCTGTGCCCCTCCCCACAGGCCCCACCTTGGCCCCGCTGCTGCCCGGGGCTCTCCCACACTGTGCCCAGACCCCCTATGGCTGCTGCCAAGACAATACCACTGCTGCCCGGGGTGTGGGCCTGGCTGGCTGCCCAAGTGAGTACCTGATTGCAACCTGTCCTCGGTGTGGTGCAGTTGTGCAGCTCCGGTGACCCTGGCCCCCCTCCCCTTGCAGGCACCTGCCAGTGCAACCCCCACGGCTCCTACGGTGGCACCTGTGACCCAGCCACAGGCCAGTGCTCCTGCCGACCTGGCGTGGGAGGCTTCAAGTGTGACCGCTGTGAGCCCGGTTTCTGGAACTTCCGCGGCATCGTCACTGACAGCCGAAGCGGTTGCACTCGTGAGTGACAGGGCCCAGGGCTGGCCGCCAGCTTCCAGGGCTCTGAGCAGGTGTAACATCAGGCTCCTCCCTCTCCCCAGCCTGCAGCTGTGATCCCCGGGGTGCCGTGCGGGATGACTGTGAGCAGATGACGGGGCTGTGCTCCTGTAAACCAGGCGTGGCTGGTCCCAAGTGTGCGCAGTGTCCAGAAGGCCAAACCCTGGGCCCTTCTGGCTGTGAAGCAGGTGAGGGCAAGGTCCGGTACTGACCCAGGGCTCCCTGTGCTAGGGGGACAGCCTGAGCTGGTGGGGGTCTCCTGTGTCTGCCCCAGATTCCTCAGCACCCGAGACCTGTGCGGAGATGCGCTGTGAGTTTGGAGCTTCCTGCGTGGAGGGGGCTGGTTTTG
Organism: Glis glis; assembly: GCA_004027185.1. Taxonomy (NCBI): domain Eukaryota; kingdom Metazoa; phylum Chordata; class Mammalia; order Rodentia; family Gliridae; genus Glis; species Glis glis. The sequence continues at coordinate 50,996 of PVJS01002778.1, forward strand.
CCCGCTGCGTCTGCCCAGCCCTCACCTGCCCAGAGGCCAACGCCACCAAGGTGAGGGGCGGAGGGCGCGAAGGGCGGTACAGGGGGAGGCCTTGCCCGAGCATCCTTGCCCTGCGCCCCAGGTCTGCGGGTCGGATGGCATCACCTATGGCAGCGAGTGCCAGCTGAGGACCATCGCCTGCCGCCAGGGCCTGGACATCTCCACCCAGAGCCTCGGCCCGTGCCAGGGTAAGGGCTGGAGCCACTCCCAGAGCTGAGTGGGAAGGCCTGGCCATGCCTCGACTCCATTCCTCAATCTCCCTGTCCTTGCAGAGGCCGTTGCTCCTGGCACCCACCTGACACCCACATCCGTGACCACCCCTCAGCGTTTCCCAAATGAGGCACTGCCATCCCCACCCAGTGCCCTCCCCCTGGCTCCCAGCAGCATGCCCTGGAGCCACCGGCCCACACCTCCACCCACATCACAACCTCGGACCACAGCCAGCATCCCCAAGACCACTGTGCAGCCCGTGCTGACCGTGCCCCCCACGGCACCCTCCACTGCAAGCCTTGCCTCGGCAGCCTTCAGCGAATCTGGCAGCACAGACGGCAGCGGAGATGAGGAGCTGAGCGGGGACCAGGAGGCCAGTGGGGGAGGCTCAGGAGGTGAGCAGGGCTCAGGGACTGGGGCAGGACTGGGGGTGAGCGGGACTCAGAGACCGGGCCAGGGCCCAGAGAGGCTCCCACCTGGGGCTGGGCTCAGACTGCACCTCCACAGGACCGGAGGTCCCCGCGGACAGCAGTGTGGTGACACAGGGACCGCTCATTGAGAGGGCTTCCTGCTACAACTCACCTTTGGGCTGCTGCTCGGATGGCAAGACACCCTCACTGGACGAGGAGGGGTCCAACTGTCCTGGTGAGTGGGCAACGGGCAGGGTGCAGCTTGAGGAGCCACCTGGATGCGCCAGGGGTGCTGCCCCATCCCCCGGCAGCAGGTCGGTACCTGGGAATATGGTCATCTGGCTTCAACACACATGTGTGTGAGATCGTGGGGATTTGGCACACATAAGCACGTGTGGTCTTGGCCCCCTAAACGCGTGCGTGCCCAGGACCCTCTGCCTAACCCGTCTCTCTCCTTGCAAGCCAGCCTGGGGCAACTACTCCGAGGAGTCCTTCTGGTAACTGACGCCAGCCCTGCCCTGGGGTCCCCACTAACCTCATGACCATTCGACTAACACCCACTTTCCCCTGTGCCCTCTGTGGCTTGCTGCAGGGGCTTGTGACCTGGCTGGTCCAGGAGGCCAGACGGTGGCCAGGCAGGGCCTCACTGCCCCTCCCCCACAGCCACCAAGGCGTACCAGGGCGTGCTGGAGCTGGAGGGGGTCGAGGGGCAGGAGCTATTCTACACAGCCGAGATGGCCGACCCCAAGTCAGAGCTGTTTGGGGAGACGGCCAGGAGCATTGAGAGTGCGGTGAGTAGTGGGCAGCCTCTCTGGAGAGGCCCAGAGCACCAGCAGAAGCACCTGCAGCCCCAGGGCACCCATTTCAGCAGGGTTTGGGTGGTGGCACCTAATATCCTCACCCTTCCCTGTCCACAGCTAGATGAGCTGTTCCGGAACTCAGACGTCAAGAAGGACTTCCGGAGTGTCCGCCTGCGGGACCTGGGGCCCGGCAGATCAGTTCGAGCCATCGTGGATGTGCACTTTGACCCCAGTGAGACCCCACCCCATGTCCCTCCCGGGAAGTGATGGGTGGGAGGCTACATGGGGTCAGGCCATGTTCAGCACCCCCTTCTCCCCAGCCACAGCCTTCAGGGCGCCTGATGTGGCCCGGGCCCTGCTCCGGCAGATCCAGGCATCCCGGCGACGGGCCCTGGTGGTGAGGAGGCCTCTGCAGGAGCACGTGCGATTCATGGACTTTGGTGAGCTCCAGGCTGGGGCAGGTTTGCCTGTTCCCTCTCTTCCCAGCCTCCACTCCTGCCCTCCTCCCTGCGCCTGCTCCTTGCAGACCCTGGCAGCTCCCTTTCCCTGCAGACTGGTTTCCCGCATTCTTCACGGGAGCTACAACAGGAGCCACTGCCACAGCAGCCACAGCCCGAGCCACCACTGCGAGTCGACTGCCTTCCTCTGCTGTGACCCCTCGGGTCTACTCCAGTCACACCAGCCGGCCCATCGGCAGGACCACAGCACCACCCACCACACGCCGGCCTCCCACCACTGCCCCCAGCCATGCTGCCGGACGCCGGATTCTGCCCCTGGGGCCCCTGGGGCCCCAGCAGCCCCAAAGGTCCTGTGATTCACAACCCTGCCTGCATGGGGGGACGTGCCAGGATGAGGACTCTGGCCAGAGCTTCACCTGCACCTGCCCAGCAGGCAGGGGAGGTGCTGTCTGTGAGGAGGGTAAGTCAGGGGGGCTGATCTGGGCAAAGGCTGTGGGTGGGGCCAATCCCCAGTGGGAGGTGGGGTGAGGGCGGGTCCTGGGCTTGCCTCTCCTCCATTTGGCCCTCTGTCCCTGCAGAGCTGCACCCCCCTGTCTCTGTGCCTGCCTTCGGGGGCAGCTCCTTCCTGGCCTTCCCCACTCTCCGTGCCTACCACACGCTGCGCCTGGCTCTGGAATTCCGGGCACTGGAGCCTCAGGGGCTGTTGTTGTACAACGGGAATGCCCGCGGCAAGGACTTCCTGGCGCTGGCTCTGCTGGACAGGCGTGTGCAGCTCAGGTGGGAGGGGTGCGGGCAGAGTCTGCTACAGCTCAGGTGGGGGGGGGTGCAGGTAGAGCCTGCTGCAGCTCAGGTTGGGGGGGTGCAGGCAGGGCCTGCTGCAGCTCAGGTGGGCAGGGGTGTGGGCGGGCCCTGCTGCAGCTCAGGGGCAGGGATGCCTGCTGTGACTCAGGCCAAAGGGAGGGGCCAGAGTATGGGTGGGGCCTCCTGCAGCTCAGGCTGGAGGAAGGAGCCCAGTCGTGGGCAGGGTCTGGGCCAGGCTGGAAGTGGAGTCTGGCCAAGGTCCTGACTACCTGCTGTGGTCCCCAGGTTTGACACAGGTTCTGGGCCAGCAGTGCTGACCAGCTCAGTGCCTATAGAACTGGGCCGGTGGCACCGCCTTGAACTGTCACGACACTGGCGCCAGGGCACACTCTCTGTGGATGGTGAGACCCCTGTTCTGGGTGAGAGCCCCAGTGGCACCGATGGACTCAACCTGGACACGGACCTGTTTGTGGGTGGCATCCCAGAGGACCAAGCTGATGTGTGAGTTGGAGTGGGTGCTGCTGGCTAGTGCAGACCGGGTCCCTGACCTTGACCTTGGATTCTGTGGATGGTGGCTGTGACCCTGACCTTAATGCCAGCTCCTGACTCTTCACTATCCCTGCCCCTGTACTGCCTGTGGTGACATCCCTTAGGGGTCACCACCCAGGAGCTGGGTTGGCTCTTACATCTAGCCTGACCCTCACCCCTCAACCCCAGCTCTGTCTATGGGACTGGATACCTTATGAGCACCAAAAGGGATATGGGAAGCTGAGCACTGTGGCGCACGCTTGTAACCCCAGTACTTGGGAGGCTGAGACAGGAGGATCACAGGTGTGAGGACAGCCCCAGCAACATAGCGAGATTCTTGGTAACCTAGTGAGACCCTGTTTCAAAATAAGAAGGGCTGGGGGTGTAACTCAGGTAGAATGCCCCGGGTTCAATCCCTAGTACCACAAAAAAGGGAGGTATATGAATGCGGTGGCACTGGCCCCAGCAGTGGGCATACCAGCTGGCCTCAGCCCCCTGACCCCTTCCTGGTGGCAGGGTGCATGAGCGGACCTCCGTTGCCGTCGGCCTGAAGGGCTGCATTCGCCTGCTGGATGTCAACAACCAACGACTGGAACTCAGCAGCTGGCAGGGGGCTGCAGCCCGAAGCTCTGGCGTGGGAGAATGTGGGGACCACCCCTGCCTGCCCAACCCCTGCCATGGTGGGGCACCATGCCAGGCACTAGAGGCTGGCATGTTCCGCTGCCAGTGCCCACCTGGCCACTTCGGTGAGGATGGGTTGGGGCCAGGTGTGGGGGTGAGAAGCCAGGCGTCTGGCAGGCATCTTACTCGTGGGACCCACCTCCCTCTCCTTCCAGGCCTGACCTGCGCTGACGAGAAGAGCCCCTGCCAGCCAAACCCCTGCCATGGAGCAGCGCCCTGTCGTGTGCTGCCCGAGGGTGGGGCCAAGTGCGAGTGCCCCCTGGGACGTGGGGGCACCCTCTGCCAGACAGGTAGGGACACGAGCTGTCGGGCAGGGGACCAGGAGCTTAGGGCCAAGCATTCAGGTTGAGTCGGGGTCTAGTTAGGGTTGGGGTTCAGGCTACTGTTGAGTTTGAATTAGGTTAGGTACAGTGGGGGATGGCAGGACAGTGGGGGTGCCCGAGACCTCAGGGTCAGGACCCATATGTCCCTTTTCTGGACCTTTACAGTCTCTGAGAGGGAGGACAGCTCCCGGCCCTTCCTGGCTGACTTCAGCGGCTTCTCCTACCTGGAGCTGAAAGGCTTGCACACCTTTGAACGAGACCTGGGGTTAGTAGGGTGGGAGCGGTGGTAAAGGGGAGCCACCCTGTGGGGGAATGGCAAGACACCCTGCAACCCCACGTGACCCCAGGGAGAAGATGGCGCTGGAGATGGTGTTCCTGGCCCGTGGCCCCAGTGGCCTGCTTCTCTACAACGGGCAAAAGACAGATGGCAGAGGGGACTTTGTGTCTCTGGCCCTGCACGACCGGCACCTGGAGTTCCGCTATGATCTGGGCAAGGGGGCTGCTGTCATCAGGTGAGCAAGTGCAGGGGCCACAGGCCCTGGCCTGGGGAGGACCAGAGTCTGGCCTTGGGTGGGGACGAGGCTGGGACATGCAGTGTCACTTGGTCCCTGCCAAGCAGAGCCCAGAATTGCTCATGGTGAGGCCTTCCCACAGGAGCAAAGAGCCCATAGCCCTGGGCACGTGGACCAGGGTCTTGCTGGAGAGGAACGGCCGCAAAGGTGCCCTGCGTGTGGGCAATGGGCCCCGCATGCTGGGGGAGTCCCCGGTAAGTGTCTGGGGTACGAGGAGGAGGGCCGGGCCTCCCCGCCCTGCTCCTGCTGCCTCCCTCCTTCTCCTTCCGGGGGCCTGGCAGCCACCATGCCAACTCTCACGGAACTGTTTTCTCTCGTCCGTCCTGTGCCTCGGTCTGTCTCCTCTCTGCCCCCCGCTCTCTGGCTCTTGCTGTACACCCCTACCCGCTCTCCGGATGTCAGAAATCCCGCAAGGTACTATCTGCCTCTCATCTGCTCATTGTCTCTCGTACCCCTAGAGTAGCTCTTCCCATTAAGGCCCGCCGTCTTCCATCTCTGTGTAATTAACGCTGCCTGCTAGATGCGGGAAGGGAACTGGGGTGGGGGCAGCAGGCGGTGGCTGCTCTGGCCTGGTGGGTGACCTTGCACAGCCTCACCCAGTGCCTCCCGCCAGGTGCCACACACCATGCTCAACCTGAAGGAACCGCTGTATGTTGGGGGAGCCCCTGACTTCAGCAAGTTGGCCCGGGCGGCCGCAGTGTCCTCTGGCTTCGATGGTGCCATCCAGCTGGTAGGAGGGGTGGCAGGGCCACCTGCGAAGGCTTTCCACATGGGGTGGTAGAAGGGCCCTCTTGGAGGGGCCCCTCCTGGGTGTGGGCTGTCCCTGCAGAGAGTCACAGCTAGGACCAGGGCCCTCACCTCATGCCCTGCAGGTCTCCCTGGGAGGCCGCCAGCTGCTGTCCCAGGAGCATGTACTGCGCGCAGTGGACGTCTCCTCCTTCACAGACCACCCTTGCACCCAAGCCTCAGGCCACCCCTGCCTCCATGGAGCCTCATGTCTCCCAAGGGAAGCTGCCTACGAGTGCCTGTGCCCTGAGGGCTTCTCAGGCCTGCACTGCGAGAAGGGTGAGCATCGGCAGCTGGGCCAAGGCTGGACACTGCCCAGAGACCCGCCCGGGGCTTACCCCTCCTGTCTCCCAGGGCTGGTGGAGAAGTCGGCGGGGGACCTGGAGACACTGGCCTTTGATGGGCGGACCTACGTCGAGTACCTCAATGCTGTGACTGAGAGGTAGTGCGTCCCCTGGGAGCCAGGCACCCTGTCTGCCCTCTGCTGTCTGTCTGGTCTTGTCTGTGCACGCCCTGTAGCAGGGACACCGAACCCTCCACACCCCAAGCTCTGTGGCCAGGAGGGAAGGCCCAGCAGCCACCCTGCCTCCCCTCCTTCCTTCTCACCGTCTCTGTCTCTTTGTTTCCAAGCGAACTGACCAATGAGATCCCAGCGTAAGTAGCCCCTTGGCCCCCACCCACACCTCCACGCTCATTCATGTCATTCTCTGCTCCCACCCATCCCACGGCACGGTCCCAAGCCCCACCGAGGGCAGAGGATGGGGTCAGCTTCTGTCTGCCCCTCCTGGAGACGCGTGCCCAGGGCGGCCACCTCATCCATCCCTGCACCTGCGCCCCTGCCGGAGGCACAGCACAAGTGTGTGCTTGTGCCTGTGTGTGTGTGCGTGTATATGTACACACAATCAGATGTGTTTGTGTATATGTGTACAGGTTTTCCTGTGTTCTTATGTGTGCATGTATGAGTCTGTGTATGCATATACGCTCATGTGTGTGCAAATGTGCAGGCTGTATTTGCGTGTATACTTGCAAGTTTACATGTGTGTAAGCATGTTTTGTGTGTGTGTGTGCGCACATATGCACATGTGTGCTAGGGCAGCCAGGGTCTCCCCCTGGAGGACTGGTGAGCCCTCCATGTGTATTCCACATCACCCGCCTCGCTCCTTGAGCTCTGCACGGCCTGGGCCACACCACCAGCTGTGCCTGCACATGTGTGTTGCACGTGTCGTTGCCAGGCCCTCCGGTGGGTGGGTCAGTGATATCTGGGGTCATACGTGTCTCTGTGGATGCGTGATCCCCACCTGTTGGAAAGGGGACTTCAGCCTGCACTTTACTTGTCTGTCCCTTGCTCACTGCCTCCCTCTCTTCCTGCTTCTAAGCCCCGAAACTCCGGATTCCGGGGCCCTTAACAGGTGAGCGCAAAGTCGTGCCTGAGAGGCCTGGGCTGGCATCATCCCGCCACGTGCGTGCCATCGTCTTCCATCTTTCTCTGGCCATCTCTCAGCCGGGCAGTCCCTCTGTCTGCCCATTTCTCCTCTACTCATTGTTGGTGTTGCCCCTGCCCATTGTCACCAGCCCTGCCCATGGCCTCCACCCTGCCCTGCTGGAGGCTGACCCGCCCCGTCCCTTCCCTCCAGCGAGAAAGCGCTGCAGAGCAACCACTTCGAGCTGAGCCTGCGCACTGAGGCCACACAGGGGCTGGTGCTGTGGAGCGGCAAGGCCACCGAGCGTGCGGACTATGTGGCGCTGGCCATTGTGGACGGACACTTGCAGCTGAGCTACGACCTGGGCTCCCAGCCGGTGGTGCTGCGCTCCACTGTGAAGGTCAACACCAACCGCTGGTTGCGAGTCAGGGCTCACAGGTCAGTGGCCAGCCCAGAATGGCAGCAGGCAGAGCCCAGACTTGCCCAGCTGGTTTTGCCCTGTCATTTATGACCAGGTCACTGCCAGTGGGGAGGGGCAGGGGCACAAGAAGAGGCAGGAGAAGCAGTTGTGGTCAGGGGACTCATTGCCACATCCTGGGCTCAGGGGTGGGTGACTGCTGGTGTGGTCCCCAGGCAGTGGCAACTACAGGCACGGGGAGGAGGGATGTGGGGTTCAGACCTGGAAGAGGCAGGGAGGGACCCCAACAGTTTTTCCTGACTATACCCTTAGGGAGCAGAGAGAAGGTTCCCTGCAGGTGGGCAATGAGGCCCCCGTGACTGGCTCCTCCCCGCTGGGGGCCACGCAGCTAGACACAGACGGAGCCTTGTGGCTCGGTGAGTGTGGGAGGCCATCAAGGGTCTCTGAGTATCTGAGGGACAGACTCCATCCCCTGGGGTTGGACACCTGAGTCATTCCTGTTGGGACAACAGATAGGCTGGGCAGGGCTGTGTCCTCTCCCACCTTAGCCCCTCAGTTCCCAGAACATGGGGCCAGGAGACAGGAGAGAGAGAGAGAGAGTGAGTGAGTGTGTGTGTGTGTGTGTGTGTGTGTGTGTGTGTGTGTCTCCCCATCTGCTTGTCCCCTGGGGATACCCCTCCCCTACCCATCAGCACCACACCATTACAGCCCGGTGATCTCGGCTTCTGTCCTGCAGGGGGCCTACAGAAGCTGCCAGTGGGCCAGGCTCTACCCAAGGCCTACAGCACAGGCTTTGTGGGCTGCCTGCGGGACGTGGTGGTGGGCCAGCGCCCACTGCACCTGCTGGAGGATGCGGTCACCAAGCCAGCTCTGCGGCCCTGCCCCGCCCCCTGAGCTGCCACTGGAGCCCCCCCACCCACCCAACTGTAATTATTTTCTATTTTTGTAAACTCGTTGCTTTTTGATATGATTTTCTTGCCTGCGTGTTGGCCAGAGGGACTGCTGGCCCGGCCCCATTTCCGTCCAGGCAGCCGTGCTGCAGACAGACCACTGCATGGTGGAGGGACTCCGGGGCAGTGGCCGCCCACACTCCTAGGTAGCCTCAGGACGCGCCTCCTGCCTCAGGGTGCCACGCCCCAGCCTGTGCACTGTGCGCCCCGTGTCCACTGCACCCGGTCCCTTGTGTCCTCTGGCCTACTGGCACACCCTGCTCCCGCATCACCCACACTCCACTGAATGAAGCCCGTGTCCCCGAGCAAGAGGGCCCGCTGGTGTTTGGAGGCCCTTCCTCTGAGCACGCCCTGTGGGGTAGGGACTTTCTAGGTTTTGACTTAAGCTGCTCTTCCTGCCCTTGTGGGCTAGCCTGGACCCCAGGGCCCCTCTGCCAATACTGTGACTTAGATACAATGTTACTACTGGGGCCATAATCTGCCCCGCCCCTCACCATGTCCATCAGTCCCAGGGTGCTGGGGGCAGGGGCCAGGCCTGTCTAAGGTGGCCTGACAGTCCCTCAGCCATCCCCACCTGTGCAGTCAGACTCCCTAGACATATCCCCTCCCCAAACTCCCGGCCCTATGAGGAGCTCCTGAGGGAGTGGGCCACTGTATGTGATGTCGTCAATCTCCTTTGCTTGCCTGGCTGGGCGGCAGCAGTGCCCTCCCTTGAGGGATGGGTGTCCAGGACTGACCACCAACCATGTTCCTCAAGCAGTGGTTTTATCTGGCACCCAAAGCAATGGAGCTATTCTTTCCTGTCCTGACCTCAGAACAGCCGAGGAGCGGCAGCCCTCACTATGTGCTCATGTTTGTCAAGAGGGACCTGGGATGGGACTGGCCAGTATCTGACCAAGGCTGAAGGGCAGGTGCAGGGGTGGCAGAGATGGCCACAGAGCCAGAAACGCCTTAAACTGCAGCGTCCGTCCCCGCTCCCTGCACTCAGTGCCCATCAGTGCCCAGCCCAGTCCTCTTGGGAGTGAGACCAGATAAAGCTGGTGGGGGTGGCAGGCAGCCTTCCTTCCCCTGTGAGGGGCAATGGGGAGTTACAGGGAGCCACCTTGGTGTCTTGTTACTAACTCTAGTATGTGTCTGTGTCAAGCACCGTGAAATAAAGTCTGAAAACTTTAAGAGGGGCTGTGTCTGTCCTTGCCAACCTGGTCGCTGATCACTGGAATGCAGGTTCGAGCTCCCTGAGGCAGATCCTGCGCTGGGGGGATGGGGCTCCTTTAGGCGGAGGAGCCTCAGTGTGGTCAGGGCTGTGCACTGGGGGGAGGGAGGGGGGAGCGGATGGGAAAGACTGGCACAGGTGCCCTCTGGGGGTGGCAAGCGTAAGTTGGGAAAGGCTGGGGGCCTGCTGCCTACACAACTCGGGCGAGTGGGGGATGGGAAGGTCTGGATGGGAATGTGGTGAGTGGGGGTGGCAGGCGGCTCTTTTCATTGGCATAGGTCAACTGCCAGCACTCCTGGGAAACCCTGAGGAGGGGTTCTCGGATACCCATCAGTGTACAGGTAGGAGCTCCCACAGAAGGTGTACAGCAGCCTGGCCCTGGCAGCAGTTCAAGCTTCTCACCAGGAGGAGGGGAAAACCCTCCCCCAAACTAGAGACTTTAAAGATAAAAGTATGCCTTTTTGGTTTTGTGTTAATGAACTCCCCCCCCCAAAAAAAAAAAGATACCTGTGGCTGAGACAGGAGGATCGCAGGTTTGAGACCAACCTTGGCAACATAGCAAGACCCTGTTTCAAAATGAAAAATAAAGCTGGGCGTGGTAGTGCACACTTGTAATCCCAGTATTTAGGAGGCTGAGACAGGAGGATTGCAGGTTTGCAGCCAACCTCCACAGCTTAGTGAAACCCTGTTTCAAAATAAAAAATAAAATAGGCCTGGGAGTGCTGGGGTCCAGCCTTGGCCAGTCCAGGGGATCCCTGAAGGAGGTGTAGGGTCGGCAAAGAATGAAGAATGAGAGACACCAAGCTTAGCAACTGGGAGAAGGCATCTCTGCCTTGGACCCAAAGTGTGCTTTATTTATACACAACTTTTTCTGTTTTACTAATTTTAACTATCTTGTACATAAAACTTATAATATCATGAACTTAACCTTTAATGGTTTTACGTCATGAATAATGAACTTAACCTTTATTTCTATTGATAAAACTTTATCTGAACTCTACCTTAACCCTATCTTAATATCTAGGTGCTAGACTATGTCTGCAATTCTAAAGATTAACTATTAGTATTATCCTATACACTAACCACTATATTTCCTATTAACTTATTCTAGTCTAACCACTTAGCCCACAAAACCCACAAACATTACTTCTCATAATTCAGTATACAATAGGAGCACTTTAGCTTTCTATAATATCTATTTAGTTGTCTAATTAAAGTATTTTTCTGTTTTTTAGAACATAGGCACCATGGAGGGCCCCTTCTAGCCAACCTTTGTAAAAAGAGTTCTGACATCTTCCCATCTTCCATCAATGCTTACTATCTGCCTTCCATCTTCATCATAAATTCCTGTGTGAGGAAGTGGAGGATCAGTAGGAGGGGAAATGTATATGCCTTAGCACTAGCTCCTCTTGGGGGGGGGGTACCATAATCGTCCTCCAATTTTATAAGCAACATATGGAGGGCCCTGTACAGTGGGTACAACTTGTTTAAAACCTCCTTTACTGTTTAACCTTTGTGCAACAAGCTGACTTGGTGGTGTAATCATAGGAGCAAACAATTCCTTACTCCATAGTTTCTCAAAGAGTTCCTTATTAGTCATGTTTCTCTTAATCCTATATGTCATATTTCTTTTAGTCTCATTTCCAGTACAGATCTTAATGCATTTTCCAGTCATATTCTCATTTAAATCCTGGGTTGCTTCAAGACAGCAATCCCCTGCAACAGACTCTGAATTTCCCCACTAAATCATTAACATTATCATAGTCATAATAAACATCACGAGGCATAATGGCTTTGGTTTTGCCAGTCTTCCAGCCCTGCAGAATTCTCTTCCCAGCTGTGACCCGGTCATACAGCAGGAATGGCGCTGCCTCCGCCAGGGAGTGTAGCTCAGAGGTAGAATACATGAGTTCAATCCTAGCACCACACATACACACCAAACAACAAAAAAAGACGCCTGTAAGCTCAGAGCCAGGAGACCCCAGGAATTGGCAGGCATTCGCTTTCTTACTCCTTTGTGAACTTGCTCCTTCAGGAGTGCGCAGTGACTGCTATGCACCAGGCAGGTGGCGGGTGTTGGGATGGGGGAGACTATAAACAGGCACACAGTGTGCCTAGCACTGCGGGTGCTAGGGGTTCGGCAGGAGGCAGTGCAGGTGGGGGCAGGAATAGCTTGTGCTGTAGGGAAGGGTGGGAAGCAACTGGCCAGCTGAGGATGATCAGCTCCTGCTGGGGTACAGGTGGGTGCGAGGTACCCCTCCACCAGGAGGGACTTGCCAAGTGCCCTGCAGCTGGACAGAGGGGGCTTTGGGAGGAAGCAAGTACAGGAACAACCAGAGGCCAGGGCACAGGACAGAGGAGCCATCGGGTAGGGTGTGGGGCTAGAGAGAGAGATGGCAGTGTGGGTCCCATGGTGGATCAGAGCCTCAGTTCAGTTGGGAGAGCTGTGGAACCTCATGAGAAGGCCTGCTATGTGGCTCAGGGTGCATGAAGGAGGCCTGCAGCCTGGAAGGGTGGGGCACAGGTCATTTTGGGGATGGAACAGGCAGTCCTATTGCAGCTCAGAAACGCATGTGCAAGCTGGGCACGTGCCTGTGATCTCAGTACTTGGGAGGCTGAGACAGGAGGATCACAGGTTCAAGGCCAGCCTCAGAAACTTAGTGAGACCCTGTTTCAAAATAAAAATAAAGCTGGGCATGGTGGCACACGCTTGTAATCCCAGTACTTGGGAGGCTGAGACAGGAGGATTGCAGATTCAAGGCCAGCCTCAGTTACTCAGTGAGGCCCTCCGCAACTTAGTGAGACACTGTTTGAAAATAAAGAATAAAAAATAGGGCTGGGGGCGTAGCTCAGAGGTAGAATGCCCCTGGGTTCAATCCCCAATATCTCTCTCACAGAGAGAGAGAAAGGGGCACGTGCCGCACTTGGGCAGAGCCTCTGGTGCCTCTGGATGGGCTGGCTTGGGGAGGTCCAAGCCCCTGTGGAGTCCAGGAGGTGTACTCTCTTCTGAATGGTGTGCTGTGCTGAGAGGAGAGAAGATGGTAGTGGCCAGACTGGAAGACCAGGCGAGAGGGGCTTCTGGGAGCAACTGTCCCCAAGACGGCAGGACCCAGAGCATGCAAAGCTTGCCTGGAAGTCAGTGTGCCTCCCCATGATCCTGGGTGAGTAGAAGAGGAAGATGAGACAGCAGTGACCCTGCTCTCTTGGGGGGGATCAAGGGCTGGAAGCAGGGGTCTTAGAAGTCAATCATGGGCCACCAGCAGGGACCACTCCTAGAAGGCAAGGTATCCCTGGGTAACTGGGACTCTGGCTCTGGGCCCCAGGAGACAAGCGGGCCTGGGGGCTAGGAAGTGGCGGTAGTTGAAGGGTGCAGGTGTAGCGAGAAGTGGGTCTGCAGCTGGACACAGCGCAGGCCTGGCGGTCCACCTCTCTCCTCAGCCTCCAGGTCTGTTCCAGTCTCTTCCAGCTTCGCACCCTGGAGCAGTGGAGGCAGTGTCTGGAAAGGCTGGGAGGTTCTTGGAAGGAGCAGCCTCTAGTGCCAGGGCTGATCTATTATTAATCATATTTACTGAGCAGCGAGGCGGCAAACGAGCTGGGGGCCACTCGGGATGCGGGGCCTCTTTGCCCTCCGAGTCCGGGAGCCCATGCTCATCCTTTTGTTCTGAAGTCAGGACGTCCTCAAAAACTTGCACCTTGCCGGGCGTGGTGGCACACGCTTGTAATTCCAGTACTTTGGGAGGCGGAGACCAGAAGATCCGGGTTCGCGGCCAGCCTCAGCTCTCTCTCCCTCCCTCTCTCTCTCTCTCTCTCTCTCCCCCTCTCTCTACTTAGTGAGGCCCTCCACAACTTCATGAGACCCGATTTCAAAATAAAGTATAAAAAATGGGGCCGGGGGTGTAGCGCGGAGGTAGAACGCCCCTGGGTTCAATCCCCGGTACCGAAAAAAAAAAAAAAAGCACCTTTATCCAGAGTTCCCAGGCCTGGAGACCGGTGGGCGCAGCACCTTTAAGGAAGCTGGGTGGGGGCGGGGCCTCGAGGGGGCGGGGCGACGTCCCAAGTGGGCGGGGTGGAGCTTCCTGTGAGCCGTCCCAGAGCGCTGGGCAGGAAGCAGTGCTGGTGAAGACATGGCCTAGTGCAGGTGAGCCCGGACTGCACACTGGCCCTGAAGCCTCCACCCCAGGAGATGCACTTCCACCCCGATGGGCACCAATGGGTGGGTGTGGGTGACAGCGACCCAGGATTTCCATGTGCTCCCAGCCGGCTGCCCCAGGCCTGAGGTCCTGACACTTGTCTCCCCCAGAATCAGGCATGTGCGCTGGAGCACCTGGTTGGGCCCCCAGGCCTGACCTTACTCAGGTAGGTGGAAAGGACACTTTCCCCTTGCTCCAGAGGCTGCGCCTGGTTGGAGGTCAGTGGCACCCCGACCCTAAGGAGGGTGCCCCGCAGGTAGTGGGGGTTGGGGAAGGAAGGACAGTGCAGCCTCTTCCTGCCTCCTCTGGGGACCCCCTGGGCCCCCCGCCCTGCTTTTGGCCGCCAGAAATGCAGTCTGTGGGGGCACTCCTCTTTTCCTAGGCCTGAAGGCAGCCCTGGAAGTGTAGAGGGTAGAACCCCCACACGCACACTTGGACAGCCCATCTGCCAGGACCAGCCCTCCCTCAACAGGTTCATCTCCCCTCAAAGCCCCCAGGGGCCCAGTTTAGGGATAAGCTCCCAGGCCAGCTGGAGGCTCAGGGCCAGCCTGCCGGAGGCCAGCTTGTGCCTCCGTGCAGAGGGAGGTGGAAGTGTCATGGGAACCCAGCACTTCCTGCCCTTCTGTCCTTGCTGCCAGATCCCTGCTCCTAGGTGTGCACATACGCACACGTGTGTACATGCAGACTCCAGTGTGCATGTGGGCAGGAGCAGGGACCTGTTGAGACATGAGCCACAGGACACCGCTCCCCTGCGCCAGTAGGTCCCGCTGGACCCTGAGTGACCAGATCAATGAGGGACTGGACAGGGTCTCGCCTGTGGGGCCCATGGGGCTTTTCCTGCCTGAGCTCAAGGTCCTGGTGCAAGGCAGAGACACACACACACACACACACACCTGCAGTGTGGAGAAGAAAGGGCTCTGGGGTCTCTGGGGAGAGAGCAATGGGGGGGGGGTCCAGAGGGGACAGGCAGGCAGCCTGGCATGGTGGCTTCTGGCAGGCTGAGAGACTGTGGAAGTGAATTGGATCGCTGAGAACTTGTCAGCCCCAAAGGCTTATGATTCCAGTTTAATATCCATCTGGAAACCAGGAAGGAGGGACTACTCATATACTGTCCCTTTCAGAGACAGGTTGGAGTGACCCCTGGGCCCCCCTGGCCTCACTCTTGCTTGTCCCCTGAGTACAGTGCTGGACTCAGAGAAGGCCATGTCTGTGTCATCTGCCCATGACCAGGCTGGCCTGGGAAAGCCCTGGGCTGAGCTCTTCCCCACCCTGTAGCCCCTCCCCACCCCACCCACAATGACCATCTGAACTGTCCTTCTTCAGGCCCTCAGCCCTGCCCCTATCAGGCCTGGGCAGGCCTGGCTAAGTCCCAGAGCAGAGCCCTCCTCTGCCAGCTCCCACCCTGTGGTTTGTGGGCCAGCGGGCACCATGACAGTGCCCTGGTCCTTGGGCTCAGAGCAGCAGGAAGGGCTGGGCAGGCCTGTGTCTGGGGTTTCATGTGCCCACATTGGTGCCAGGGAGAGGCTGGGTCCCACAGGGCTGAGCCTGCGGTACCCTTGGGTTCCTCTCTTCCCAGCCTTTGAGGAAAGCCCATCTGGTCCACTTTGTCTTGCATGGTTGGGCAGACCCTGGTTGGATTCTCCTGGGTTCAGGAGAGGCTGGAGCTGGCAGGAGTGGGGTGAAGGCCTCTAGGTTCTGGGCAGGAAGCTGGGGACAGGAATGTTCTGTTGGCTGAGGTCCTCAGCCTATATGTCTAGTCCTCTGACCTGTATGTCTCCCCCCATCACCACGCAGACATGCCTGGGGCCTGTGTAGTGTGTGTAGGGATGTTGACAAACCGTTCATGTGTCCCCTGACCCCACTCCTTGGGGTAAAGTCCCAGGGTCCCAGGGTTGGAACTGTCCCATCTACAGATGAAACACCAAGGCCGGGGCCATGAGGGGAGCTCGACCAGAGATAGTGGCTATTCTGAGTTCAGTCTGACCTCTTAGGCCACCTTTGCTGTCCCTGGGTTCCTAAGCAGCCATTAGACCTGTTAACCTGTGGGGGCCCAGGCCCAGCATGCCCCCCATGCTCTCCCCATCTTGACAGCAATGTCACCAGGGCAGAGCCAAGTTACTGCCCCACCACGCAGCTGGCCAACCCCTGAGCAGCACCTGAGGGTGGGCAGGGATTGGATGCGGGCATCTGTGATCTCCCTCCCTCCTTCCCTTCCCCCTAACTCCCCTCTGCCAGGTGCAGAAGCCCACAGACCTGCTGGACCCCCACATCCCCCCGGGGCCTGCCGCAGCCTGGGGTTGTGGTGGGCTGCTGCGACCCCACCCCTGGGGATTTCCATGCAACAGGTTTTCCTCCTGGTGGGAGCCCCCACCCCGGAGAGTCCCATGCAACAGACCCACAGCAGCCTGATGGAAAGAGAGGGGGTCTGAAAGTATGACTGAGAGTCCCCAAAAGGACAGACAAGGTGCCATTACCCCTCTGTGGATTTGGAGCTGGGTCTCACCCCTCCCCCTGCCCCTACACTCTGGTGTCACCCATCTGGGCTAGAGGCTGAGGCTGTTGGACCAGGGAAGGAGCTCCTGGGTACAGGATGTGGTTCCACAGAGTTGGTGGCCCAGGAGGGGTCAAAGGCTCCTTGGGTTCCAGTCCCGGCCCCTCTGCAGTGTCAGCACTGTCCAGGGACATGGGAACCATGGCCTGCCCATATCCTGGGGTCAGACTGAGCTCCTGTACCTCCTGAAAGAGACATGGGCCCTGGGGAGCTGATGAGGCCAGAACAGAGCTGCCCTCAGCACATGTCCAGGGGAGAAGACGCAGGGTGACAATTTGACACCAAGTGTGTGCGGGGTCACTGGTTGCCGACATGCGTCATGCTCAACTTGGGGGCAGCTGTGGAAGCCAGTGTGGGCAGGATGGGCAGTGTGGGCCGTGCCCATGGGACTGGGTGTGGGGCTCTGCATCTTCTGATAGTCCTGGAGGGCCCCTGAGGAGCTGTGGTAAGCAGCTATGATGCACATTTTCCCAGCATCCCTCCATCTGCCATGGTGTGGTTGTGGGCAGGACAGAACCGCAGCCCAGGAGAGTGCCAGGCCCAGGTGGGGAGAGTGGAAGGCACTGGGCCAAGGCAAGGAGAAGAGCTTGGCTCTGGACTTGTGAAGGTGCGACAGGAGGATACTGATGAATGGGCGCTGGGGCCTGGGCAGAAGGTGGGGGGTGGCACCCTTCACCGAGTAGGGAGAGGTAGAATGGGTTTGGGGCATTATCTGGAGTTTTGAATTCTGCAAGTGTTGAGAAAGACACTTATCTTTCCAAAAGGAAATGCTAAGAAGGTGTCTGTGAGCTTGGAGCAGAGCCAAGGCTGGGGGGGGGGGGAAGTGCATGGAGGAGGAGGCCAGCTGAGGGGCTTCCACACTGAGGCCAGAGAGGGGAGGGTTAGCATTGCCCTGCCCAGCAAAGCAGCAGCCAGGGAGCAGGGTGGCAGGGGAGCATGGGCTCCTGGGGGAAGAGGCAGGAGCTTGGAGGCTGGAGGAGCCTGGAAGGACTGGGTGGGGCTGGGGAGGGAAGGAGGCCAGCCAAGGGGGTCTCTGGCCAGGACAGCAGTGCGGTCCAGCAAGCTAGAGGGCTCTCTGCCAGGCGTTCCTTCCCTGCCTGTTCAGGGAACAGCCTGATGGGCTCTGAGATTTCACTTTTCTTTTTTCGCTCATTTACACTCAAACCACACAGCTTAGGCCTTGGCTAGCAACTCTTTCCAGGAATCCAGCCTGGTGGGGAGCAGAGGCCCATGGGGACCGACCAGGGCCTGACACTGTTGCCTGTGGGAGCTTTAGCTCCACTCTCAAGAAGATGGGATGCCACGGAGGCCTTTAACAAAGAGCTGTGATCTGATCTCCTAGAAAAACCTCGATGGCAGCCCTGTGGAGGGGCTGGGGGCTCCCATCTCTCAGGTTGGCCATGGGTGGGGCCAGGCCCACCCCACTCATGCACAGGTCAGGACTCCATAATCACAGGCCGGCAGGGTGCAAGCGCTCGCGGGGGCCTCAGAGGTGGCAGAGCCAGGCCCTGGCTCAGTCCTCCACACAGGGCCTGCACCATCTGTGGGGGCACCTCCGAATGAGGGGTCCTGGAGCCCCCCCATGGGGACAATGCTTTGATTTTAGCACTGGGGATCACTTCCAAAGGGCAGAGTGGCAAGGGCATCCATCTGCTTCCTCCCTCCTTCATTCTCCCTCCCTCATATTCTCTTTGTCTCTCATTTTCTCTGTCTGTCTCTCTCAGGCATCCATTCATTCCTCTTTCTGCTGACATTCTGAGAGGCTCTGGGGCTACCACAGAGTATGACTATTTCCTGAGCCCAGGAATTCCTGCCCTCGCTGGGGAGACAGTCTGGGACCAAAGCCAGTAGAAACACTAGAAAAGAGCAGTTAGGGTCTCTGATGTGAGCTCCTGTGCAGCTTGCTGAGGCTTCCCTGGCCTGGCCTCCTGGGAGATGGAGTTGCATCCCCTGTGCATGGGGAGGCTGAGAAGAAGACAGTCCCCAGGAGGCAGGGCTGGGCAGGGCGGGCAGCAGGCATCTCCAGGGACGGGCACGACCCCAGCCCGGCTCCGCCTTCCCAGCACCTGCCTCTGTCCTACCTGGCCCCACAGCCAGCAAAACCAAAGTGGAGTGCCTCAGCAAGTCCTCCCAGGCCTTCCCAGCCCGCTCCTGCCAGCCATCGGGCGCTGCGTGCCATCTGTCCACTGCTGCCTGAGTCCTGAACTTCTTCATTCCTGCCTGAGTCCTGAACTTCTTCATTCAGATACATTTAGTTACTGATCCCAGGCAGGTTCTCAGCCTGGGTACAGCAGCACACAGAACAGTTTCTACCCTTGTGGGGCTCAAATCCTTGGGAAGGAGACAGATAGCAAACTCAGAAGAGTAATGTATGTCGATGTGCAATAAATACTGTGAAGGAAATAGGCCAGAGTAAAGGGGAAGTGTGCAGAGACCAGCTGGGCCCTGCACCAGTCAGCGCAGCTTCTGTAACAAATGACCAGGGACAGGAGGCTGGAATTTATCCAAGATCAAGGGGTGGCTAGGGTGGGGCTGTGCACTTACTCTAAGTGGGGGGTCTGAGCAAGGGCTGACACACATGGTGGGCACCCCCAGGCCCTGCCCTGAGAAGCTGGCCCCTGGGGAGGGACACTCCTGACACTTCCTGTGGATGTGCAGGAGGGTTTGCCCCCCTGCAACCCCCCCCTCGCAGGACTCCTGGCACCTGCCTCTGCCTCATCCCCATGGACCAGAGCCCTGGTCACGGCCCGTCACGAGCTCCGCAGCCTCCAACCTACTGTCCATTCCAGGTGGTTCCACCCCAGCATGAATGCGGTGGAGGCAGAGACGCTACTCCTGTCCAGGGGCCGGCACAGGAGCTTCCTGGCGAGGCCCAGCAAGAGCAGCCCGGGGGCCTTCACGCTGTCTGTCAGGTGAGTGGCCCCGGCCAGGTGTGAACAGGCAAGGGGGCTGAACACCCTCCACTGGGATTCAGGCTCCAGGGCGACCTGGAGGGGTGGCGGGCAGCATCCTGGGCAGGGACCCTGGAGCTGAGGGCCAGAAACCAAGAGCCTGAGTGCCATGGGGGGAGCCACTGGTGGCCTCTGGGCAGGAAGGGACATTTAGCAAGCCTTAGGGGGGCCCATGAGGTGAGGACAAGGGTGAGCCTATGCCTACCTTCTGGGGCCTGGGGGCAGAATTGCAGTTACCAGCTCCTGGGCAGGCTGCCCACTGAGGGTCTGGCCAGAACCCTTGAAAGGGCCATTGTGTGGAGATGAGGGGCAGGGGAGGGGATGTCTTCCCTGGACAGGGAAGGTCGGTCTGTGAAGAGTGTCAGTCCCGCGGGTTCCAGATCTGCCAGGTACTCACCTAAGCCAGAGGCAGCAGGCAGGGCTGAGGCTAGCCTGCCGGTTGGACTTCCCTTGCCTTAGAAAGACATTTCTTCTCTAGAGCTCCGAGCCATGCTGTGGGGCCTGGGATCCTGTGTTGAGCACATGGGGGTTAGGCAGGGGCCTGATCCTGGGTCTGGAGCTCCCAGACAGGGCCATTCAGAGGGTTCCCCAGTCTCAGCTTCCAGGCCAGGGGAGGGTCCAGCCTGGGCCCAAGCCTCAGTGGTGGCCTGGGGGTGGGAGGGGGCAAGGACTTTAGCTGGACTAGAGCTTCAGGCAGGAGGGGCCTGCCAACTCCTCCTGACAGAGGACTGGCAGGGTGGGACCTCAGCAGGAAAAACCCAGAGACCATTCAAGAAGCTGAGGATGGTGACAGAGAGGGGATGGTGGGGACCTGGCACCCCTGATGGCAGCCAGTACACCTGCCCTTCCAGGCACCACAAGGAGGTAACCCACATCAAGATTCAGAACACTGGTAACTACTGCAACCTGTAGGGAGGGGAGAAGTTCGCCACGCTGGCCGAGCTGGTGCAGCACTACATGGGCCAGCGTGGGGGGCTGCTCTGGGACCACAGGGGGACCCCAGTGGAGCTCCGGCCCCCGCTGAGCTGCCAGAACCCCACATTGGAGCGGTGAGCCCGGGCCGAGCCTTGCATGTCTCTGAAGGGCATGGCCTGCTGGGCGTGGCCTCTGGGTGTCACCCCTGGTAACAGAGGCTGCCAAGCTGAGGAGGTCTGCAGCCCCACCTTGTGCTCCAGGCTTTCCTTGGGGTCCCAGGCACCAATGCAGGGGATCGAAGTCCTGCCCTGGGCCCACTTGGCCCTCCTGGCTAGTGCCCTGGCTCTCCTGGCTGAGGACCAGGCTGCCACCTGGTGGCCACTCCTGCACAGCGCGCCTGTGGGGCTCCTGAGAGGCGGGGTTCAGGGTGAGTTGGGCAGACCTGTGTGGTCTGTGTGTGTCTGTCTCTGGTGTCTGTTTCATATGGGCCTTTGCCCTCACCTGGCCAGGCCATGGCCTCCAGCCTCACCTGTGCTTCACTCCTGAGCCAGGTGGTACCATGGGCACCTGTCTGGCAAGGAGGCAGGGAAGCTGCTGGTGGAGAAGGGGCATCAGGGCAGCTTCCTGGTGCGGAAGAGTCAGAGCAGCCCCGGGGACTTCGTGCTCATGGTGCTGACTCAGGAGCTCAACAATGCGCGGGGTGCTGACCGCCGGCCACACATCACCCAAGTCATGATCCACTTCCAGGTAGGCAGTGGCTCAAGGGGCTGTGGCTCTGGGAAGGGGGGCTTTGCAGCCAGGCCCCTCACTGCAGTCCCACAACCAGACGGGAAGTACAACATGGGAGGCGGGAAGCAGTTTGACACCCTTGGAGACCTGGTGGAGCACTACAGGAAGAAGCCCATGGTGACGAAGTGGGGGGCCGTGGTGTACCTCAAGCAAGTATGACAGCGCCCACATGACAGTCCAGACTGGGCTTCTCCCACAAGGCCCATGGGAAAAGGGGGATCTCCAAAGAAGGGGACACTGGGAAGGAGTCCTGCTGGGCAGCCCTGGGAACCTGCAGGGCCAAAGGAAAGGGGCTCCACAAGGCCACCCCACAGGCCCCCACACGATGCCCTCAGTGACCTCCCTGGGTGCAGCATCAGGCTTGGGCGGCAGAGTGGAGGTGGGGTGAGGTAGCCACCCTGGCGGAGGTGCTGGGGGTCCTGCTAAGTGCAACACCGGCCTCTCCCTGGCAGCCCCTGTTCAACACCACAAGGATCCATGCCGAGAGCATCAAAAGCCAAGTGCAGAAGCTCAGCCAGGCCGTGGATGCCAGCGGGAAAACCAAGCAGGGGTTCTGGGAGGAATTCGAGGTGCTCCCGGCCTGCTGCCCACAGCCAACTCCCATCCTCTGGGGCTAGGTCAGGGGCCTGAGGGTGTTGGGTGCGGGGAGATGGGTGGGCATCGAAGGCTCTGGGGAGGGGCAGGCCACAGCTGACACCTCCATCCCCCAGATGCTGCAGCAGCAGGAATGCCAGCTCCTGTACCCCCAGAAGGTACAGCGGCTGGAGAACAAGCTCAAGAACCGCTACAAGAACATCCTTCCCTGTGAGGGCTCCAAGGGGGCCCATCTGGCAGGGGTTTCTGTGTGGAGGCAGGGAGACCCCTCAGACCCTCCGACCTCTCCTCATACAACAGGGTCAGGGGGCAAGGAGGCAGGGTGGGCCTTGAGCTCCCCACCTCCCCCGGAGACCTGAGTGGCATCTTCCCCCTCCCAGTTGACACCACCCGTGTCATCCTGCATGATGTGGGTAGCAGCATGCCCAGAGCCGACTACATCAACGCCAACTACATCAGGGTGGGTGTGCAAGGGAGGCAGGTAGGTGTGGCACACACCCCATGTGGTCCAGCGTGGGCACGTCCTGAGCCATATCTAGCTACACTCTAGTCACCCCAGCTCCCTACTAGGAGCCAGAGCCCTTGCAGGGAAATGCAGGAAGAGCCAGGTCCCAGGGAGGGCAAAGTGGACCCGGGCAGGAATGAAGGCTGGGGGGTAGCAGCAGTCCCCCAGGGGTCCTCAGAGCAGGCTGGACCTGGCATTGGTACCAGGATCTTCCCTGGCCTCGAGCCTGAGGAACTGTGAGCCTTCTGGGCTATTCCACACAACACATGCATGGACTTATATCTGTCCTGTGGAGTTCAATTCTGGAAGCCTCATGTGGTTGACACCCACACCTTTCAGAGCAACCCAGAGGAGAAGCCAGGCTGCGGAGTGGGCAAAGTGTACATCGCCACACAGGACTGTCTGCAGACCACAGTGGCCGCTTTCTGGGCCATGGTGTACTAGGAGAACACGTGTGTCATTGTCGTGACCATTAGGGAAATGGAGCGAGGCCAGGTAGGAGCTCTGAGTCCCCTTTGTAATGTGTCTGGCCCAACCAGTCAGGGAAATGGCCCTTCTGACTGAGACGGAGGCTGTGGACACTGGGGAAGAGGCTCCAGTAGCCTGGGACTGCGCCTGCAAGCATGCATCTCTGCAGGGTTCAGGGCAAGGGTGCTGTGGGCTGCCTGCCAGGCAGGTTGATTCAAAGCACTCTCCCCAAAATAAGTGTTTCCAGTACTGGCCGGAGCTGCGGGGCTGCCGAAAGCATGTGTGCAGTGTGGCCGAGCACCAGGCCCAGGACTACTGCGTGTGGGAGCTGCAGGTGTGGCAGCCAGACCAGGTGAGCACAGCGGACAATGCACCGGTCTCAGGAAGTCCCCCAGTCTGTGCCATGGGAGAGGAGAACCTGAGCTGAGAGACCCCCCCAACTGGCTTCAACCCATTGCTTTGGTGGCTTCCCTGCCCTTCAACCTGGTGAACAATCTGGGCCACATTCATAGAGGACTGTCCTATTCAGCCCCAGATCCTAGCCCCAGCTCTGGGGTGGCCTCACACTCACGCCCCCCCCCCTCCATGCGTCTCCCTGGCCCAAGTTAGCAGCTGGTTTCCTCTGTATGCTAGTGGTGCCTATTTCTGTCCCAGGCACAGATTCCCTTCCCCTCCCCAGCGGCACAGTCCCCTGTGTCTAATCACTTCTGTGTGGGGGAGGGTCCTGCAGCCCACCCACCCCATCCCTCCGCCTGAGGGCTGGCTCTTCCCAAATAGAGCTCAATGTCCCCACTCCTGCCCCCCACACTCCCTCTTCCCTTCTATAGGCCCCCAGCTACCTGGGCCTCTCTGTCCCATCCCTATTTTCTCCTGTTCTCCCTCTCCTACTTGCCTTGGCTCCTCCACCTGGTCACAACTCCTCCCCCACACCCTTCCCACCAGGGGGTCCCAGGGGGGGTGTTCTGACCTTGCCTGCCCTACCTGGGAGATGCTGACTGCCCCATCCCACCCGCCCAGGAGGAGCCACCGCGCAGAGTGAGGCACTACCAGTACTTCAGCTGGCTGGACCATGGTGTCCCGGCGGAGCCCGCCGGCATCCTTGGCTTCCTGGCCGAGGTGAACTGGGCCCAGAGCAGCGTGCGGGGCGCTGGGCCCATGGTGGTGCACTACAGATGTGACCAGGGGCGGGGCCACAGGGAACGATGCAGCCCAAGGCGGTACCTCTGGACCGGGTCTTCCGGGAAGAGTGGGGCCTGGGCCTTGCTTCATGAACTCACCAACAGGTCACCTGGTTCGTCCTCACAGCGCGGGCATCGGAAGCACGGGCACCATCACCGTGATTGACATTCTGGTGGTTGTCATCCGCAGGCATGGTGAGCATCTCCGGCCCTGCCCTCCTGCCCACCCCTCCCCACTAGCCCCGCCCTCCCTTACCTGCTGGCCCCACGCCTCCGGCCCCATTCCTGCCCCCAGGCCTCCCTAAGCGCGCTTGTCTCCAGGGTTGGCCTGAGACATTGATGTCCCGAAGACAATTCAGCAGGTGCGGCGGCAGCGCTCAGGGATGGTGCAGACTGAAGCACAGTACAAGCTCGTGTACCTGGCACTGCAGCGGTACATCCAAGGCGAGCAGCTGCGCCTGCGCAAGTCGGTGGGGGCGGGGCCAGGCCTCGGTGAACGGAGGCCCCTCCCGCCAGCGGGAGCCCTGGAGGAGCGCGAGTACCTAAACTTGGGCGCGGAGTCCGACCACGGCCTGCGACCCGCGCTGTCCCGGGGCCCTCCGCTGTGTGAGTGGAGGCGGAGGTCGGGGTCCAGGCGAGTCCAATCCTGCAGGTGTCGGGATCGTGTGGAGCCGGCTGACCCACACTTCTCAGCCTGCAGGATCCAGGAGGCTCCCTGCGGCCGCTATGAGAACCTGCTGAGCCTCGGGCAGTGAGGGGTCCCCACGGGAAGCTCCCCAGGTGCCAGCTGGAGCCCCAGGAGGCTGGTGCTCTGCTACCAAAAGGACTGCTTAGGGCCCGAGACTGGCACGGGGGTGGGTGGGCCTGGAGCCAGCCCCTCAAGCCTCTGGAACAAGCCTAGACCCCCACAGTGGGAGGGCAGTGGGGAAAGACGTGTCTCTGCCCTTTCCTGGCCCCAGGTGAGGTGTGTTGGAGGGGAGCCAGGGCTGCAGGACTGTGACCATGACTACAGTGACCACATGTGAACCCACGTGTGCCACCTGGGCCCAAGTGACAGCAAGCTACAGAGACACGCTCTGCAGCTGCCAGTGCTGGTGCCTGCTCCCCCACATCCGCTTTGGCCCTGCCCACCTCTGGATGGCAGACAGCCCAGTGGTGACTGGGCCCTGTGGATAAGGCCAGTGGAATGAGGGCGTGCATGGCACTCAGGTGACCACATGTGTACTCACCACCTGGCCCTTCAGTGACCAGGGTGTGGCTCCATGTGTGTGTGACTGTGTGTGACAGGGTGTGACGCACCAGCCTGAGGCCATTGGAGGCACCTCCCTGTCACCATGGTCTGTGTCGTGTCTCTGGCATCCTCAGTAAAGCTTCATTCTCAGTTCTGAGTCTCTGCTGGGCCTGGGCCAGGGCTGCATGTGTTCTACAGCTGGGCCCAGCTTCTCCAAGGTCTCCCTTGGCCCCCCTGCCCCAGCCAGAAGCCTCACTGGTTAGAGCAGGAAGTGCCTGGGCTTTGGGGTCAGAGGTGAGGAGGCTGAGGCCTACCCAAGCTGGAGCTGGCCCAGCTCTCCTGGCAGAACCAGGTCGGGGTGGGCAGGCTGCCCAGCCCTCATGAGGCTGCAGTTTGCAGCTGCAGTAGCCAGGCTGGCCCAGAGAGGGCTGAGGGTCAGCCAGAGGAACCCATGGTTTGGGTCTTCAGGCCACCCGCTGGTCATCACCACCTCAGCCTCGGGGACGCTTAGGCCTCGGTTCCCACAGGGGTCATGGTTCTATGGCTCTCTAAACAGGACTTCTGGCAGGGCTGTGGGGCCTCGACTTCTTGGGGGTATGTCCAGGATGGCCATGGTGGGAGACAGGGAAAGAAGTCTCCTTAGAGCTGCTGGGCCAGGCCAAGGCCTTGCCCTGGAGCTCTCCCCATCTCCCTGAGGGAGCTTCGTGGTCCCCCTAGAACCTGGAACCCACCAGGAACCCTGGGCAGAGATTAGGCTGGGTGGCCAGGCAGACATGAGCCTTTCTGGAGGGAGGAGGCACACAGGTTGAGGACGTCTTACCAAACATGGATACAAAATAATTTATTTAAAAATGTAAACTGGCAAGGGTGGGAGATGGCTGGGACGTTTCTGCAGTGGCCTGGGTACAGGGGCTGTCCTGCCTCTGTACTCCGACCGCTGGTCAGAGGTCAAGCTGAGCACCCCCATGCAATGGAAGGGGCCAGCCCTGCCTGGAGAAGGGTCAGGGAGGTGCTGGTGAAATGTAGAGGAGGGTGGGACCTCTCTGTTCTTGGCAATTTGAGGTGCATGTGGGGAGCGCGGGCCTTGCCAGGCCCCTCCTGGG
This sequence comes from Glis glis, assembly GCA_004027185.1. Classification (NCBI taxonomy): domain Eukaryota; kingdom Metazoa; phylum Chordata; class Mammalia; order Rodentia; family Gliridae; genus Glis; species Glis glis. The sequence continues at coordinate 77,081 of PVJS01002778.1, forward strand.
CCTGTCCCCTTCTGCAAGGCAGGGCCAGGGAAGGCAGGGCCAGGGGTGATCTCTGGGGCCTGGGGGAGCCTGTGGTCCTAGGAGGCTTCTGCATCCTTTCATCTATCCTGCCCTAGAAGCCCTTGCTGGGGGTCTCACTTCCAGCGGCTGCTGTGCCCTTGGTCCACACTCGGGGCTGGCTTGGCCATAGGCTAGAGACCCTAGTTGTTGGCCGGGGGCCTGAGGGAGAAGGCGGCAGCTGCGGCGGCAGTGCTGGTGGCCATGGGTGGCCGGGACAGGCAGCGCAGGTTCCCAGTCTTGAGCGCACACTGCACGGGCCAGAGCACCACGCAGAACAGCAGCAGCAGCAGTGCCGAGACCAGCGCCACGCGCCGCCAGTCCCCACAGCGTGCCCAGCAGCGGGCCAGGCGGCCCCGGTGGGGAGCGGGCTCTGGCACTGGCATCGGTGGGGCGGGTTCAGCGGGCTTGCTCAGGCCCACATCCACACACACGAAGCCTGGTGCCTCGCGGCCGGGTGTGCTGGGCAGTGGGCGGCAGCACAGTTTGGTGCCCTCGAGCCACACGGTCTCTTCCCGCCGCAGGTGTGCTGGCATCTTGGCCTGCAGCTGGCGGCTGGTGCGCAGCGCGGGGGCCCCAGCTGCTGGCACGGTTGTGGGCTTCCGGCAGAAGGGGCAGGGCACGGCCTCGCTACCAGGACGGCCTGTGGGCTGGGCAGCTGCCAGCCGGGCCAGGCACTCCAGGCAGAAGACATGGGTACAGGAGAGCTCCTTGGGTGTCTTAAAGATGTTGTCATAGCCAGAGAAGCAGATGGAGCACTCCAGCGGGGAGGCTACCTTCTCTGAGCCAGGGGTGCCAGGGGACCTGGGCGTCGTGGCTGTGGAGCTGCTCCGGCGGGGGGGTGGCACGGCTGTGTGCCACACCTGTTGGCCTGTTGACATGGCTCTGGGCTGTGGGACAGAGGCCACCATGAGTAATATCAAACTTGCCCAGCAGCAGTCTCACAGATCCCAGGAAGGACACTGTCCACCTGTGTCCCCCCTGGAGGTCTCTCCATCCATGCTATCACCTGCTCTCCCCCTCTCATCCCAGGGCTGAGTGACTGGTGGTACCCCAGGCCTGGATGGCCCAGAGGGGCTCTGGGAGCAGGGCATAGGGGTGCACACCTGTAATCCCAGGACTTGGGAGGCTGAGACAGGAGGATTGTGAGTTCGCAGCCAGCCTCAGCAATGGAGTGAGGCCCTCCGCAACTTAGTGAGATCCTGTTTCAAAATAAAAAATAAAACAGGGCTGGGGGTGTAGCTCAGAGGTAGAACACCCCTGGGTTCAATCCCCAGTACCACAAACAAATACACACATAGGGCTCTGGGATTGGAGGCCATGTGCACCAGGTACCATGCTAACAGCTCAGTGGACCCTCTTGTCAGCTGTGCCCCTGCCAACCCCTGCAGACAATGATGGGCCCACAACAGCTGTTATTCATGTCTGGGCTCTGCGAGGCTGGGCCATACATCCTTCAGTCCCGTGTGGAAAAGGAGTGTCTCATCCAGTCCAAGCCAGGCAGATGGGGCCCTTAGGGACTGGCAGGGCTGCCTGTGGCTCTGGCCAGCCAAGGTGAATTCGAATCCCAGTGGGCACTCGGTTTGGTTGGCACATGCCTGAGATGCAGGCTGCTGTGGGAGGATGCCTGGGGTCTCGGGGCAGCTTAGCTCTCTGGCTGTGAGGGGACAGGGAGGGCCTGAGCAGGGTCCCCAGGGAGGTTTATTCCCCACTGCAGCCTGGAACCTGTGGGGCCCAATTGTCTGGGCTAGTAGCCAGGGTCTGGTGCCAGTGACCAGGGATTGAAAATGCCCCATGGCCATGTGTGTGGCAAGCTTCAGCCATCCTCTCTGCACTCCTGAATGTCAGGGTCACACAACTGCCCATCAAGAAGGAAGTGAGCCAGGCATGGTAGCGCACACCTGTAATCCCAGCACTTGGGAGGCTGACACAGGAGCACTGTGGGTTTAAGACCAGCCTCAGCAAGACTCTCAGCAACCTAGCAAGACCATTTCAAAATAAAAATTTTAAAAAGGGCAAAGGGTATAGCTCAGAAGTAGAATGCCTCCAGGTTCAATCTCCAGTACCACACACACACAAAAGAAGTGGGATGTCGGAGGGTCTGGGCTTTGCTCTTCCGTGGCTCACTCCACTTCCCTGACCGGTATGATAGACCCTGCTGGCCTGGGCCTGCCTGTTGCCCCTCCCCTGGGCCAGCTCTCCACCCCAGGAGCCCAGGCGGCCATGCCAGAGGTGGCCCCTCACATTCCTGGCCCTGACCCCGGCTGGCTGGTCAGTCCTGGGGGGTGGATGAATGGCACAGGTGTTACCAAGTTGTCACTGTGATCATGTGAGTCACCTGCCGTCACTGTGATGTCATGAGGCCTCAGGCTCCTGTCATGTGCTGTCACCATATCCTGGGATGGCAACAGCCTTGGCAGGGTTGGGGGCCTCGGGACTGTCCTCCCCACCTTGCCCCACAGAACTGGTTCCCTGGCTTCAGGCCTTATCCTCCATAGAAGTACCCACCCTGAGCCTGTGACGCGAAGGTGAGGACAAGCCGCGCTGGCCTTACCTGGCAGCCAGGGGTCAGCGGTTCTGGGGCATGATCCTCTTGGCCAGCCACGGTCGGGCTCTGAGCAGCCAGGCTCCCAGCTCCAGCGGCGTTCGCTCCCTCTCCTCTGGGCCTGGGCTGGCCTCTGCTCCAGCTGGCAGGTGTCCCTCTGTGGGCCAGGGGCCAGCAGCTGTCCTGTGGCACCGGTCTGGCAGGCGCGCCCTCTGCTCTGTCTGGGGGACGGGGAGATGTGTGCGTTCGTCCAGGCACGGAGCTCGCCGGCAGGTGTGAGTTCTCAGGGCGTGAGCGCTGAGCAGGTGTATTTATACCTCCAGGTCATACTGGCCAGGGGGTGTGGCCCAGGGCCTTGGGATTGGCTGGTCTCCCTCTTTCCCTGGCAGGCCAGGCCAGGCATGGCAAGGCAGGGAGCCGCATGAGTCTGGAGGCAGCACAGGCCTCTGCAGCCTGGCCAGGGGGAGGCTGGGGTGGGTGCTCAAAGTCCCTCCCCCCAGAAGCGGACCTGCCCACCCTGCCCCAGGTCCCTGCTGCCCATGGCTCCAGGGTGAGCACCCAAGCAGGGACCCTCCACAGAGCCCCACAGACACCTCATGGCCCCACCTGATCCCATAATGTCCCCCTCACACGTATGCCCCCAGAATTCATTAGCACAGCACTCAGCTGCTGATGTCCCCCCCAGCAGCCTTGGGGGAACTCCCTGCTCTAAGGTCCAGGGAGTGGGAGTGAGAGGTCAGGGCTGGGTAGGGCAGTAACCTGGAGGGCAGGGTCAGGGTGAGGACATTAAGGGGTGAATGCCTGCCGGGGCACCCTCCGTTATACGCTGTGGGGCAGCCCTGGGCTGGGCCAGGGAAGCCCAATCCAGAGAGGATGCAGGAAGCTTGAGGGATGGAAGCGGCTTTGGCCAGTCAGTGGGGCCCTAGCAGATCTGGGGCAATGGCCAGTGGCCAATTGGCCCCAGGGGCTGAGGCTGTAGAGAGCGGGGGCTGCACTGGAGGGGGGTGGCCCAACAGTGACTGGTGGCACAGACAGCTCCCCCATCGGCCTGCCTGTAGCCCATTGGCCAGCCTCCGGCCACAGTGGACCTCAGTATACCCGTGAACTGGACGCTGGGCACTGAGTCCCAGACACTGAGATGGAGCCCACACATCCTGCAGGGAGGGAACGCTGTGGGAGGGGCCTGTGGGGGGTACTAATGCCCAAGGTCAAGAGTCCCAGGGGCTGAGGGTATGGGGGGACAGTGTCCTATCAGAGGAAGGGGACCTGAGCTCAGGAGGGGACCCAGGATCCACAGCCTGTTCCATGATGAGGAGTCTCAGGGAGGGATAGGGATGGGGAAGGATGGGAAGCTATGGGGCCCCCTTAGAGGGAATGGGGGGATCCAAAGAGGGGGTGAGCCCAGAGAAAGGAGGGACAAAAGGGGGAGATGGGGGCCCAGGGAGGGGTGTGGAACCAGAGGGGAGGG